>SCHK01443881.1:2666-23468 GCA_004124795.1 Poropuntius huangchuchieni
TCAAGTTTAGGGTATAAAAGCTCCAGGCCGCCTGCCATTATAATATGCCTAAACACACACACACACACAAAGCAGCAGCAAAACCACGGGATGAAAAGAGAAAGTTCAAATCTATTTGACGATCATGTAATGACTCTTTCAATTATGGGAATGATATTGACAAATGATCACATCTGACTAATTAAGACATTATTAGATTTCAGATAATAGATGACGAGAACAAAAAAAAAAAATCAAAGAGATTCGGGTTCAATCATGCTGTTCATCACACTGGGAAGAAACACACTCTGCATGACAAATCATATTTAATATTATAACGTTGTTTAAGCATGTTTGATCAGCAACTAAATGACTTCATTTTCATTTCAGGGAGACAATCGAGGAGGATATGAGGTTCCTCTCCCAAAAAAGAAAACACATCAAACTTTAATCATTCACATTTCATTTAAATTTTACATTTACAATGGAGACGGGAATAAATTAATCATTACATCAATAGCAGCTACCACTAGTGCTCTCCCAAAACTTCACATGTGCTTCAAGAAAACTCAGTGATCTTCAGAGATCTGGACTCTATGCAAACTTAAAGTCATCATACATCTTTTAAAATTCAAGCCTTGATATTATTTGAAAACTACACAACACTTAGTTTCATATACAGTATCATTCTGTAAGATTTTCTTTTTCTTTTGAAAGAAATGAATACTTTTATTCAGCAAGGACACATTAAATTGACATTAAAGACATTTTTAATGTTACAAAAGATTTCTGCTTAAAACTACTCATCAAAAAACATGGAAAAAAGGAATTTCCACAAAAATAAGGAGCACAAATTTCTCTCAGCCATTACAATAATAAATTACTTTTCTAAATATACTTGAATAGAAAACAGTTATATTAAATTGTTATAATATTTACTTTTTTTATCAAACAGATGCAGGCTTGGTGTGCATAAGAGACTTCTTTCAAACATTTTTTTTTATTTTTTTTTTTACAAATTTTAAATGTGCTAGTTACAACTCACAAATCACACTTTTTCGGTTCCATTCATTCAAAACTAAAGCGCTTAGTCAACAGGCGTCATGTTAAATGATGCTAATCAACAAAACAGGATACAGACGTTTCACCAGTCCACAACAAGAAGAGACTTTGCATATTTTTGGTGCACCAATCTGCCACACAAGATCTTAAGAACATCACGCTTAAGTCTGTGACCACGCTAACGTTCCCCTTCAGACCAAACCGTGAGCGCAACAGATGGAGACTGGCGCTTTAATGGCCAGCGAAGACTACATTCCTGTGCAGCGCCATGCCTCTTCCCTGAGAGACAGGGGCCAATGGGGGCATAGTTGAGAACTGCAGTTCAACCCATTGCTCCTTTAGCTATATCTGCACTAAATACTAGAAATTTGGCAAAACTAGACATTTTGAAAATCAACTAAACCCAATGACAAACAAACAATAGCCTATTATAAGAATGCATGTGTCTGGCATTTCATCTTTATCAGCACAGGCTCTAACAGCTCATGGATGGAGGCTGCTCGTGTAAATACAAGTAAGTCATGAGGGCTGTGATTAAGATGGAGACAGAGATATTGTTATCTAGTAGGTCTCTGTTTTTGGATCTGGTTTGAGCAGCAGGAGGCCTGTGGGACGCAGGTTGAACAGGCCAAATCTGTTTTTATGATTTGTATTGTTAATATAAATATGCGCAAACTGTTGGCAACAGACTTGCTGTCTGTGTCACTCTGCTCCCTAGTTCCCCGTGTCATGAATCAGAATATATTTTGAGGACTAGCAAGGGCCTTGATTCCCAAAACATTAGGACACGGATGACACAATTACCTGCAACACGACTGCAAGGTCATACATTAAATATAGCTGATCATACATTAAATACAGCAATAATAAAATAAATTTCCCTTTCATGCACATTACCAACAAAATCTTATGTAAAGACTGAAGAAAAAGTACACGTGTGCTTGCAAAATTTTCAGTTCACTGTAACAGTTTTGATAGTGAGACAGGGATATTATTGTTAACTAAAAGTACAACCATGAATACTTACTTGAAATAATCGTTAACAGGCAATTTCTCTCTTTTTTTAGTTTAAGTTGAAGCAAACTTTAAACTAAAATAAAAAAAATGAATGAAAACCCTATAAACATGCAATAAAAACAAATGACAAACACAATACAATTACTAAAAATGTAACTAAAATCCCAATGAAAACCAAAAATATACAAATATAAAATTAAAAATGATTTATTTCTACTGCCTGGGTAGTGTGCTTACTTAAGAATTAGGGAGCAGGTTGAGAATAACACAAATCTGCTATAGCGAAAAACTTCAATGCAAGTGCCTTCCTGTAGCTCAAATAGTAAGCATAACTCTAAAAATGCCACGGTCACGTGTACGATTCCCATGGAAATCAAGAACTGATAAAATGTCTACCTTGAATGCAATGGAAGTTGCTTTGGCTAAAAGCATGTACCAAATACAAAAATGTAAAACGTATGTAAATGTGAAAGTTATCAAAGGTCAAGAGGTGACCACAGCTGCATCCTAAACCTGGCTTACAACATGTCACATTAATAAGCCCCGCAAAACATAATACAGGACACACGTGGAATTCCCAGAACCCACAAATGAGGCATCACCGTCAACTGAAGCCTTCTAAAATTACAGCGGTTTAGCATTTAGCGCTGCTGTTTCCCGTAACTTTGTTCACATACACTATGAGTCAATCTCAAACTACAAGCGTAAACAGTACATGCGGGCCAATAGGTTTCAAAATAAACTTTTTGGCTGAGCACCAAGACAAAGACTGTTATGCCATTATGTCCTTCACATAAGCATGCTTTTAAAATCATACTAGAGTGACAATTTTGAGGGCAGTATGAATGACAGATATGGTTTTTTCTCAGAAAGCATCAGCCCCAGCAGTTTGCACTTTGTTTCCTGCAGACAAGAATATGATCGAGTAACGTTTATCGCACAGGGTCTCTGTAGCATAAACCATCAATTATATTCCATTTCATTTTGCTTTCATTTCCATTTTGAGGACAGGATGTAGTCCAAACCTTTGTGCAAATTCACTGCACATAATGCTTACTTTAATAAAGCAATATTTCCAGCAATTAAGCAGATGCAAAATGATAATATAGATCATGTATAGTTTGAGTCAAAGATAATTAAAATCCAACACCATCTGCATCAGAACCAAGTATGTGACACACACACACACAGACACACACACACACTTTGCTGCAGGGCCAAAGCCAATTTATCTAAACTTTTGCAGCTGCATGACTGAAAGGGCACTAACTAGGATGCACCATCCAAAAACAGCCTTCTATAGATAACACAGGGACCAAAGCTAATTTTTTCCTCTTCTTTAACTTTTCCTTTATGTCTTTGACCATACATATCATATAAAAGCACTAGATGAATAATAAACGTCTGTTGTTAACATGTAATATGAAAATAAGTGTCGTTATATTTGGTTACACTGGATTTGTATTTTATCTTATGTAATGATAATCTTAATCGTTGCATTGTAACTGACACCTGGGACTAAATTTTAAAAATTAAAAAAAATTGTAATAATGTTGGAGCCTTATATTATTTTTACTGTGTTTATTTTAGCCCAACTTCTTAAAGTACTTGGGTTATGCGCAATGATAGGTTGGTAAATTTCTCATCCTTACTTCCTGTGATGTATAGATACACTAACAATATTTAAAGAAATAGTTCACCCAAGCAAGAATATTCTGGAATTATTTACTCAAAGAAATTCTGAAGAACGTATTGGTTGCTGTTGCTAAAAAAGCACCATAAAGTGTTAATAAATATGAAAAGAAGAAAGAAAGTCATACAGGTTTGGAACTACATAAAGGCGAGTACAGTAAATATAATGACGGAATTAAAATTTTTAGGTGAACTGACATTTTAGTTTGTATCCATGGATCTGTCCACCCCCTTTCCAGAGGGTGCAAACTTTAAATGATTATTCCTTTATGGCCGAGCCTCTGGAGGACAGCTATAAATATACTAGCAGCCAACAGTGCAGATTAAAAGCAGACAATGAGCAACAGGAAGCGATTTTGAGGAAAGGTCAGGCTAAGATTACATGGGCGGAGGTAAGCAGGGTGGCTGTTGGTGAAAGCTCCCCTAGTTTTGTAGCCCCTCTGCAGGCACCAGCTACAGGTGATTCCTTTGTGGATAAATGCACAAAAAAGAGCCTAAATATATGCTAGAATAAGTAACATGTCAGAGAATGAAAACTGTCCATTTCATTTTTTTTTTATTAATGTATTGCAAAGTCTATTGCGTTTAATAAACTGCTCTCCCAAGAAATTAACTCAGATTAACCTCTGAACAGAAGCCATGGCTAAAACTTCTACAAGGCAGGAGGGTGTGTGCTTAAAAGGATATTGCATTTCCTCTGAGTTACAAACTCATTCTGAGAACACGCACTCTCTCCTTCCTTTAAGCATTACACATGTTACTCAACTTTTCATCTTTGGTCTGAATTGTACACCACTGGAGATGTAGCCTTGTGAACCGGTTTTGTTGCGGCTGGAAGAAATTTTTTAATAAGCAATCGACCGGATATATCAAAGTTATTCACTGAGCACTTGACAATGTGACTGTATTATATATAGGATTCAACCACACACTCAACCAAAAGTTCAATGACTATAGGTTTAAACATGGAGTGAAGTAAACACCTGGGTTAGGAACTATTCTCAAGACACTCAAACTGACATGCACTAAATCTTGAGCATTTAAGTCTGAGCTTATCCCTTAAGCACAGCGATGTTCCCTTAGTGTACATCTTAAATTCTTTGCCAAAAGCTGTTCCTCGTTCCCCTTGAACTGTCACACAGAAATCTAAAAATACAGTACCTCTCCCTCCCAACAAGCCTGACAGGTGAAACACTTTAAAGGTGCACTCAATATGTTTTGGTTTAGTTTGTTCTTACTTGTGGCAATGGACAACTTTGATTGTTGTTACACTGTTTGTCCACTTATTCTGTTTGACAGAACACAAACAGGTTGATCCATCACTTCTTTGCTGTTGGTTTTTTTAATGTATATTGTTTGTAAAGCACTTTCTAAAGAAAACTAACACACTCTCGTGGCAATTCGTAACTATTTTACAGTATGCTATTTATGGTAAAAATTGAATTTATATGTTTTTGCACAGTCAGCTAGGTTTAGTGGTGGACCTTCATGCTTGTTTTATTTCTAGAAGTCTATCACATTGTTTACATTTTATGAAATTAGCATTTTGTAAAACAGTTACTTTTTCATAACATCGGGTTGATTAACATTAATATTGTCAATATTTGTGGTAGTCAACTGCATGCCACAGTTGGTCATGTGACATCAACATGGCGGCACCCATGAGGGGGAGACCAGCTCTGTGTGGA
Source organism: Poropuntius huangchuchieni (assembly GCA_004124795.1). Classification (NCBI taxonomy): domain Eukaryota; kingdom Metazoa; phylum Chordata; class Actinopteri; order Cypriniformes; family Cyprinidae; genus Poropuntius; species Poropuntius huangchuchieni. Next base: position 8,105 of record SCHK01443881.1, read on the forward strand.
ATAACAGCTTTTTTCTAGAAGATTTTGATATTTTCTCTCATGAGAGTGTATATCGTTTTAATTACGCTTCCCAAAAGTGTCTTTATTAGTGAAACTTTTTAATTTGCATAAAGTTCACTTTTAGAGTCACAATCACAAAGTCGTGTGTTCGTTTCCAACATTCACTCGCAGAAGTTGTTAGAAGGGTATTTAAACGCTTACCAAACCACACCGAAAGCTCCGTATCCGATCGGTCTGTCCGGCTCTATATCCAGCTGTTGTTGTAAGTGATGCGAGTGTTGGTGGTGGTGATGATGCGCCTTCACGGCGGCCGCGGCGGCGGCTTGAACTTGCGCTGGGGCTGCAGCGGCCGCCGGCCCCGGGGCTTGTCCAGGAGCGGGCGAGGGGAAGTACGGCTGCTGCTGGCTCGGGTTCAGCATCACCGCCGCCGCGGCGGCAGCAGCAGCGGCCGCGGCCGTGGAGGCGTGCTGCTGCACGGGGTGCACGGCGGCGGCCGAGCCGGGGTGCTGGAGGTGATGCTGGCCCGGGTGGTGATGGTGGTGGAGGTGGGCGGGTGGCGGGAGATGGGGCAGCTGGTGGTGATGGTGCGGGTGATGCGCTGCCACTGCCGCGGTGCCGCCGTTGTACGCAGCCATCATTTTCGCGGCATTGGAAGCCGTCGTTCCGCACAGAGCCATTCACTCACTCAACAGCCCGAAATGAGAGGTGGAAAAACAAAACAAAGAGGCGAACGAGATGGAGAGGGAGGCTGCCAAGATGTCAAACTCTCATTTGGCTGTCATCGAGCCAAACGACGGGTCAAATCAAAGCAGAAATGTCCGGCATACATCGAGATGAGCGTGAAAAGGTGTCATACTAACAACTCTCCAGCTTTGATCTGACCTACTTCGGAGGATCTTTCGCGTTATACGTTCCAGACTAGCAAAATGACAACCGCGGACATCCGAGAAAGCCCTCGCGGAGGGTAAACAAAAGAAAAGTAAAAAAGGAGAGAGGGATCAAATCAAAATAATGCGCTCCCCCCATAATAAATCAATTCCGCACGGCCTTAAATCTCCCTCATGTTGGAGGCATGAGGAGCACCTTGCTTCCGCTCGAAACTCGGGCTTGTATGGAAAGGGAAATTAGGTGGATAGTACAAGTTACGGGGGAAATGCAACATTCATCTTTTAGATGTCTTCATATTTGCCATTTTGGGCTCATCCAGCCCTGTTTCCACCGCCAGGGCTGCATGCAGTTTGCAGAAGTTACGTGGATCTCAATCAGGCCACCGTTGCTGACTTGGTACTTGCTCGCCAGCTTACTTGTTTACATTTACATGAAAACGCGCAATTCTCCCGTGCGAAAAGACTGCTACACTGTATCGATCCGGGAAGCTTGTTTTGCAGTATGGCGCTCTGTTGCCGCTTTCAGTTGCGCTCGAGCCCCAAGCTGTAGATGGATAGCTCCAGATCCGCTCCAAATGTCAAAATCCCATCGAAACACCCATCACGCTGATCAACAGAGCAATCCGTTTTCCTGAAACAAGGAAAACATTCTTCCGAAGCCTTCAACTTATTTTCCCCATCGATAACGTTGTGCTCGTTCACCGGCGTGGCGCTTTCCTACGCTCAATATCGTGGGCATGTATATCCAGTGAAGAAGAAATCAAAATAAAAACATCCAGTGTTCCTTGCAGTCATAAAACAGGCGGCCAGCGTCCTCACCCCCTCGCCGGATGGTGCTGCCAGGACCTGGGAAGGCACACGCGCAACCCTGCTGTCTTGGGTACCCGTCTATTCCCCGTCTGATCGACAGGTCTCTGAGCCAATCGCGTTCCGCTTGGGAAGTAGCACAGCCAATCAGCGGACGAGAGGAAGAGACGGCGGTCCAGCCATAATAAACAGGTCCTTGTTGCATGTGGAAGCTAACGCCATTACGGCTACACGATACTGTAAAAGACAGTGAGAGTCTACGGAGGCTTTGAGCCGAAATGGAGAGCGAGGGGCCCCACTTACCCAGCGCTATTACGCGAGACATGCCATCCAATTAGCACCTGCCATTGAAGTGAGTCCCTTTTCTGAAAGGAGAGCCATGATTCGCTGTCCAATCGTTTTTCAAATCGAAGGAAAAATGCACAGTAACAAGGACGGTCAAACATTATACAGTGTATATTACAGCAATATGTTATACACAGTTTATAAAGTTTATAGTCTGATGTTACAGTACATTAAAATATGTTTAACTTTGAAAGATAAAGTGTAAAGTTTAATTTCGAAGTCTATATATGGGAATACTTAATGAATAATTTGTTCATAATGAGAAGTGTTTACATTATCACGGAACCAGTTTCTCACTATTAATGGTCAACACATCTATAAACTTGTGTGAATGTTTACTGAATGTTTATTTATTGTTTTTTTTTTAAATAAATGTTAAGTCATTTGAGAATGACATTTGTCTACAATGTTTTAACTTATTTCAATTTCTGTTGGCCAAATAAAAAAAATCTAAATATGATCTTTTTGTGTATTACTTTGCTTGTTTTTTTTGCTGTTTCGTGTTAAGTATAATTGATTTACTGTTTATTATCATTAATCCCACTGTTTGGTCAATTTGTCAAACTTTTTTTGTCTTGTCATTAGATTATTTTACATCAAAGATGTTTAGGTATACACAATATGATAGTTATTCACTGGAGTACAAAATGTTACAACTAGCCCCAGCATCCTCTAAAATTCAATTAACATAATTGAAAAAAATCAGCTTACATGTACATTTTACACACATTTCTTTCTTCTTTTTTTAAGAGTAGTCTTGATTATGAGACTGGAAAACTTAATCAAGTTGACTTGAGCAGTTTAGAGTGTACAGCTGTACATTCCACACCTTTGACCTCAACTCTTATGTGTTTGCTTAAGGATAAATGCTTCATCTCAGCTGGCTTTCACAGCACTGGCAGTGTACTGAAGCATGCAGGTGACGTGTTTATTCGTGATATAACTTAAAGCTCTGTTTAAGCATTAAGCCAGCCATGGGTCTACTGAAACTCAGAATCTTTGAGTAATTTTCAACAATTACTTGATAACATATGAGGTTATAGACATTGTTTAATCTGCTTTTAAAATTTTTGGCAAACCAGTGTTGCAGTGAGATGCTGCTATATGTAATTGTTGTAGTTTCCTGGAATTTAACCACCAGGGCAGGCTGAAAATAAAGCAAAGCGATCAGCTGTGGAATCTTCCAGAAAGAGTGACTGCTGTACGTGTCCAATTAACCACTGGAAATATTATGAACAGAATAATTAATCCTCTTGTCAAGGTCCAAAATAAACTGGTGCCCTCCTTTAAGTGCAGGCCTAGTTCTTATGGATGAGTGGGACGTGCTCTACATTAAGTCCTCCTGCACCAGAGGGAGGATGCTAACTGTCCCTCAAAAGAAAAAAAAAATTCCCAGGACTAAACCAGGCCCCATTGATTTGGACATTGTTCTGTCTGAAATTGTAGCAGCTGCAGTATTTTAATCAATAGTGACAATGCATCACCCACAGTGACTTCACATCTTTTCAGTTGAAATTACTGTGCTTTCGCACTTGCACACACATGTAATCTAAATAAATAAATCACTGCATCCCCAACTTAGACATCATATGAATCTAACATGGATAAAAATGAGTCTGGACTTAAAACTTTCAAAACTGTTTTATGGAGTTTGACTACACCAGAAAGACGTTTTTTTTTTTTTCAGCTGAACAATTGGTATGCTGTCAAACAACAGTACAATCCATTGAACGCACTGTACTTCTATCCCTCACAGCCTCATTTTCACTCCTGTCAAAAATTAAATATGGTGCTACCCTGACTACGGTCTATTGGTCTGGTTAGAATCCTAAAAATGTGGCTTTTCATGAAAGCAGCGTCATGACAGCGACATGAACAAAGCTTTCGGATATTATTAATGCAAGATTTAAATTCCAGTCTATTATGATGATGCCTGTATTCTGCATCCTGTCTCATCTTTCTCAGCGTTTTATCTTTTCATCAGGCAGCATATGGCACATGAAAACTTCCAGAGATTTAGTTCATTCTTAGTCACAATGTGCATGAATTAATTGATCACTGTCTGTTCAACAACTGATCCATGACCCTGAAAGCTTCACAGTAAGATATATTTGTGTTAACTAATTAACGCTGCAAGATAGAAATAAAACAATGAAACTATTATTATCTTAATTTCCTTCTGTCTCTTCAAATTGAGACTTTAGTATGAATGCAAACACACAGAGTTTGTAATACCTGCAACAATTAAATCCTGCTAACCAATTAACTGCTGGATTGTGGTGAATATTTTAGGGCTGAGCGTTGATAGTGCAGCATCTGAGTGCTGATTAACTGGATTAAAGGCAATATAGAGGAGCCCTGCTGATTTCTACTGTATAGATGAAGATACAGCAATTTCTTAGGCCGCATGCTGTTACTAACATCAGGTCAAATCAGTTATTGGGTACACTGATGAATGAGACATGTCCAGTCTCACCTTATTAAGCTTTCACAGCAAAAAAACAGTTCCTGATAGCTTTCGTTTGTGCATTTTCGAAAGCAACTATGATTTTGGAGACTGAGACAAACGCATGAATGTTCCTAGGTGAATGCATCTCAGCCAGAAATAACTTTTTTCGGCTGGTGGGTTATTAATGAAGTAATGAAGGAGGAAGAAAAAAAAATGTTATATCACAGCAGCAGGAGTTAGAATGACTTAAAGTCACTGTTGGGTTCTCAACCAAATGTGAATTCTGAGTCATTGCAATATGTGTGCTTATTTAGGGAGTTTTTTTTAAATAATAAACCGAAAGAACTGCCATTCTTCATATCATGCTTCTTTATGTTCCTCAGAATAAAGAGAAACATACTGGTTTGGAACAACATGGGGGTGAGTAAATAATGGCAGAATTTTCATTTTTTGGGTGGACTATTTAAAACATCACTTTTATGATATGTGATGCTTTTAAATGGTGCACTTCTTAACAGACGGATGTGTGCTTAGTGGGTTTTATCCTTTTAAATTGTGGTTTAAATAAACCTCATTATGTACGCACCATGTTTAAATGCATTAAACTGCCATGAAGTGGTATGCAAAACGCAAGCTTTTGTGTTTATGGGTTTTGATGAGAGGTTCTCAGGCAACACAACCCATTTTGGACATTCTGTATGCATAAGATATCTGTTTGATGTCTGTTCATGCCAAGAAAATGTCTTCCTCAAGTACACTCGTGTGTCTTTGCAAGCATAATGCAGCAAAAAGCATCGCCCAGAAAGGTAAAGCTATTTTTAATTGTATTCTGACTAGATTATCAAGTCTGTTAAAAAAACAAACATATTAAAGATGCATGCATTCTGTATTTATGTCTTATTAATAAAAAGATTGTATAGATCTGAATTCAGCTAATGTTTTGCTGACCAATACTACTACTACTTTTGATTTTATGGCGACTGCAAAGGCGCATACCGCCACCTACTGTGATGGAGTGTGAAGAGAATGAACTATGCACTCCTATATCCTATTATATAACCCACTACTCCTAATAAATATCGTGACTGGATTTACTTGTTTTCCTGAATTTAAACCGTCATTTAATAAGCTGGTTATTGTGAATTCATGTTACCTTAATGCTTGTAATTTTTCCTTAAGAATCCTCCTGAGGTCTTACACTTTATACTGACACCTACTGGCATGGATGCAAAAGTTTTCCGATGCCATTGTAGAAATACTTCTTTGATAGGCATGGGTGAACAGCTTTTCCATTTTCTTTTATTAAGGGATAAAACTTTTTGTTAAGTGCAAGGTTTGACATATTGACTAAGATATACAATAGCCTATCACATTCACAAGAGTGCAAAAAGCGGCTGAGGATGTCATTAACACAGCCCATAATTTTCTACACCATGTATGATCAATAATTCAATAACATGCATTTTTCATTGTTCATTCAGTTTGACCAGCTACTCAGACACACTGAAAGATTCAGTTAACATCCTGTTGAAAGCATGAAGGATGCACAGGAAAAACATGATTGCACTCTTGACCACATCCCATAATATCTAAGCTTGTACCCGCATAAACCTAATAGTGGACAATGATATAGTGAAATTCTCTTGCTACAAGGATTTACTGAATGGTTGAGGATAACCCAGGCGTGGGGATCTGCACAGAGATTCGGTGTCCTAATTAGGCCCTGGCATTGACAGTGAGTACTGCTTGGGGCACTGTGGCGGGGAAGCTGCAGGAATGTAGTGCTGAATAACTCCAGGCAGACCATAGTATGTAATTGGAGCAGAAAACAGATGGTCCTGAGCATGCAAAAGAAAACACATCAAAACACAGAGTAGCCTATTGGATATAACCATCCAAATCGGTGGTGCATTATGATTAGGGGTGGAAATCGCAAAGATTACAAATCTGGTAAAAAAAGAGTTGAAGTTTCATAATTACAATAATAAATGCATTTCAATATAATACTTACAAAACATGTTTACACAAATGGTTTAATGACTTTCAGTCTCTATAGAATTTGTGCTACCTACTACTTAGGATGTGTAGTTAAAACAGACATATTTTAATTAAAATATTAGTAGAACGTGAGGGATGAGAGAAGCTGAAGCTGTTGGGTGTACTATCACAGTGTGAAATGTGTTAAAAACGGAGGTAGCAGGAAAATAATGTGCTATCAGCATAACGTTCATATGGTGCGATATGGCGTTAGGCTTTACTACAAACTCTAATCCTGACCTTAAAACCATGTGGACAGTGTTGGAAACACATCCTGTTATGCAGTCCAATAACTGGCATTATACTATTCAACAACACTAAACAAAGAAAAATGTAACATATTTCATAATACCAGCACATCTCATAATAACTGCATATTGTTTCATAACCGCTACTAATTTAAGTTACATAAGCTCTGTGTGTGTACCTGCTTTGGAGACAAATTTGTATCCAGAAGTGAGCTAAATCTGATGAAACCTCCCAAAACAGGAGTTTTTTTTCTTTCTTAAAACTGTACAAATACATTAAGTTTTCTGTAAGTTTTAGGTATAAAACTGTATATAAAACATTGTGGAACTTAAAGTTAATGCCTGTTAATGTGATTGCTTGACTAAAAAGCTGACTCATGATAATCAGTCACAAATTGTACTACATTGGTTGCTCTGTTTTTGATTTACTAAAAAGAATTGTCTCATAATTTGTTCAGGAGTCAGACTTAACTGATTGTGCTGTATGTTTGTGATTCAATAAAAAGAACCATCTCACAAGAGTCATTCATTTGGGATTCAGACTACACTGATTTACTATATGTTTTTCACTAACTAAAAATAATTGTCACATCAGAGTAATTTATTAATGAGTCAGACTACACTACTCTGTATGTTTTTTATTCACTATAAAGAATCGGCTAACAAGAGTAATTCGTTAACAGGACCAGATGTAATTTGATTTGGGCATTTTTTTTTAAATTCAAACCAATCAGATTTCAATAAAAACCAGATTAGGTTCTTGTTTCCCAATTTTATGATGTGTATCAGCATTGTGCTCAACTTGAATCATAGTTCAGCTGATAACCTCAATTATTAAGATATTTGGAAGAAGAGTTAATGGTATAACACTTTAATACACGGACAAATTCTCACTATTAACTAGTTGCTTATTAGCACATATTATTAACATATTGGCTGTTTATTAGTACTTATAAAGCATATATTCTGACATCCCTAATCCTACCCAATACTTAAACTTAACAATTACCTTACTAACTAATAATAAGCAGCAAATTACGAGTATATTGAGGCGCAAGTCGTAGTTAATGGTTTGTTAAAAGTGTGACCATGTTAATAAATTGCAATGTGTCCATAATATCGTTTATAATCTGTCCTAAGCTACACAACACTGTCAAAAGTAAGTAGACACCCAAACACCACTCCCAAATGAGTTTGTTGAACACTTAAAGTGTTCAAAGCCATTGGCATTAATAAGAAACTGCTCATCCATTTGCTGATATGCTTACACTCCCATGGGAAGGACTTCCACTAGAAGTTGGAGCATGGCTTCAGGGATTTGATCCCATCCTGTTGAGGTCAGGCGGGGACCCAGTTTCATGTTTTATGGTGTGGACATGTTCTTTCGGCCACCTATTGTACGTGTAAGTCATTCAAACATAACATGTAGTAAAGATTACAGAGCGGAACAAAAGAACATAATTCGTACATGGCTCGAAAACGAAGAAAAGACCACATGAGGAATGTCATGGAAGTATGTAATTGATTTTTTAAATTATGTGCATGTAAATTATTCATGATTGGATTTAATGAATCCAATACTCTAGGTACAAGTTTTAATTGCAAAATCAGGTTGTATAATGAAAAATGTCGCCGTTCATGCAGCTACAGTCACAGAAGCCTTCAGGCCTTCTTTTGGAGCGAAACCCTGTGTGCTCGCCACACATCACAGTGGTACTGTGTACATAGTGACTAAGGCTGCAAGTGTTACACTGGTGAGAGACTGAAGCATTGTTGATCAGCCTGTGGCAGAGAGAAAGAGAGCAGTATCTGCTTGGCTTTAGTCACAGAAGCATAGAATAGAGCCTACAAAGACATTCAGTGACACTGACCTCATACTCTGAGAGTCAGCTCTATTTAAAGCACAAGGATTCTTTCTGCTGTCTATTTTTACTCTCCCGTCTTGGGCATATTTCTGACGGGGGGGATGGGGGGAGGAGACTAAAATCACTGCCGTTTGCGACAATTCTATCACTTTGGAGGATGCACGCTTTGCTTTTATTAGATGTGTCAATCACGGTCCAAATATGGAGTGCTGTTTTGATGCAAGTAGGTTTGTGTGATGTTTAATGGTATTATTAGAAACTAAGGACTGAAGCGTTATGTTCTACTTTTATCATCTGCAGATCTTCACAGGAGATGCTGGGACATGTCAGGACCCCTGGAGGCTTTATACATTTATCATTAATGTATTTCGTAGTGGATTTTCCCTATAGGCATGTAAATCAAGATCATTCTGGTCTTTTCTCTCCACAGGCATCTTTGTTCTGGATAATAGATGCCTATGCATACGTATAGTGAGCAAAAACACTTTATATCTAATGTATCTTATATGTTTTAATGCAGATATTTTCATTTCTAATAGATTTAATGGATTTTTACATACATAATAGTAACAAATTATTACTTAATGTTTATTCTACCACACAATTTTGGCCTGATTCTCTGTATTAATTTGTTATAATACAAAAATAGCTCATATTGACCTTTAAAATTTGATTTAAAGGAAAACAAGGTGCTTTTTCTTGTCAGTTTTACACTGATTAAATTTTAATTGCGCGAATATTTAAGTCTTAAAACCATTACAGAGGTAAAAATATATGAGCAATGAATTTAATATATTCATTATATTATATAAGCCAGTGAGATTACTTTCTTGTTAACGAAGTTCATCCAATATTTTCAAGATAAATTATAGTATTACTGAATTAGACAATTATTTCCACTTAAATATATGGCTGAATGTTTTTGCATACGCTTAGGGGGATTTCTGTACGTAAGCCTATTTGTCTTCCATTAATCATCTTGTAGTAGGCCTACACTTCTCACTCTTGATGGTGGCTTATGTACTTACCTTTCACTTTCTGACGGGCAACAGCGACATCTAGTGTACACTAGATGTCGCTTTCTTTATGAAACACTAATAACATTTAACGTGAGGCAGTAGTTAAAATGGTCAGGTTTCTACATTTAGAGTGCAGCAGATAATGAATAAATGTGAAGAAATAGCCAATAATCATGTTTTGGTTTAAGACTAGCTTCCACACTGATCCCGATGTCCTCATAAACACCTCACCCTCCAGCATTCTCTTCCCTTGACTCACCTTTACACCAGTGCCAGTTCAGAGACGCCAGAGGGGTGCTGGGACTTTCCCTGGGAAAACACAGGTTCCGTCTGCCCTGTTTATAATGCTATAATAACAGTAAGTCAGGGTTATAAAGAGGAAGACGGAAATAGAAAGTGGGGTGTGTTGCTATAAATCCAAGGAGCAGGTCAGGTATGGTATGCTTATTACCCGAGTACAAATATTCCGAATTTTATACAAGTTAAGAACAATCAAAATAGCATTTGTGGCATAACGATTAAACATAAAATAATTTGACTCTTTTTTTAATATATATAAAATAAAATAAAAACAAGTTTACGGAGAGGCATTTACAACGGAAGATAATGGAACCAGTTTCTGGAGGATTAAAAAGCAGACATTTGCAGCTTGCAGTTTTGTACAAGAATTTATATTCATTTCTATTTAAAAAAAAATAACCATGCATTATTTGAGCTGTTTTAAAACGTTATTTTAGCGTTTTGTATTGTATAAGGTAAGCCTATGTATTTTATACAGTTGGATCAAATTTTACGCAAAGGTTAGTAAACGGTTAATAAGCGTTTTTATTAGGCTACAATTAAAAATCGTGTAAATAGTCTTGTTGCTGTATTTNACAAAGGTCAGTAAACGGTTAATAAGCGTTTTTATTAGACTACAATTAAAAATCGTGTAAATAGTCTTGTTGCTGTATTTATTTATTCATTTTTTAATAAGCATTAATGTTTAAGGATTGGCCCATTCACCTCCACCGGAAGTAATTCACTGTAATTTGTTTTTCCCCGTTTCTAAAATGAGGGACAAAATGAAACTTGGCCAATCAACATTAGGCCTGATCAAGCCTGTGTCGAACCTGGCATAATCCTTTATTTTAAGAGAAATAGACTAATTTAACAGTAGACAAGACTAAGAGAACAAGATCTTTTTCAACAAGTTTATTAGCAGTGACAAAGATTCTTGAGACATAATGTAGCCCCTTCTTCATATCCACTGTAGGAAATTCAGAGAGAGCAACATAAAATGAAATATTAATTCAAACTTTTAACAGTCAAAACATGGCACAACTGAAGATTGTTGGGGGGGGGGGAATGGGGGTGTAGGGACAGGGGAAAAGGAAAAGCAAGAGTTTTTCATGTTCTGATGTGATTCCGTTTAATATATCGCTTAACACAGGCACCCTGAACTTGAATAGTTCGCAATATTAACTTTGCATATAATTGAGCGTATGAATGAAGACAAATACACATGCTTGCACACGAACACACATATGCATCCACACGCAAAAAACCAGTTGAGTTGTCAGGACAGGACAAGAATCATTCACACATCAAGAAAACACGTGAAATCTGAATATGCCAACAAAGATGCATTTTCTTGGTACAGATTTCGCAATCAAACACACCATTTAAGTATCTCTGTACCTCTCTCCCATCCGTACGTGCCCTCATTGCTTTAAACACTAAGGGGAGCTATTTAAGATTTATGTAAATAATTTATATTGCAATTATATCATTTGTGGGGTAGTAAGTGCTTATTTAAATCGAGGAAATTAAGCTAATGTGCAACCCCCCAAAATATAAACTCTGTTCTGTTTGCATTCTGTGCATAGAACCTCTATGTGTGCATTTGACCCCTGGAGTTGAGTTTTTTTAAACAAAGGCCAGGTTCAGTTCATTCTGCTGACAGCGTTTACAAAGACGTAACTGAGTTAAGGAGACAGCTCACCCCAAATCTGAATTCTGCCATTATTTACTCACCCTCACGTTATTCCAAACCAGTTTAAACTGATTTCATCTATACAGTGAAAGTCAGTGGGGTCCAAAACAGATGGGACATTCACTATACATTGGGATAGGGTCGGAAAAGTCTTAGAGGTTTAGAATGACATGAGGTTGAGTAAATGATGACAGGATCTTAATCTTTATGTGAACGATCTCTTTAAGGGGAAATAGGGATACTGGGACAATGCATGTTCACAGAGGTATTTCATAATTAACTTAATGTAATAACAGATGGTTATAAATTATACCTACATCAGTAACTCCTTAAGCAAATCCCTTGGATATAAAATAAAAAAAAATTCTATGTGAGTTGTTTAAAGACAAAATTGAGATAACTACAATAAAACTCAAGTGAAGCAATGAAGAGATGTGCATCTAAAAAGCCAAGGAGCGAGCTAATTATCAATCGCAGGATTTCTCTACATTGCACAAAGCTTTTAAGTGGAATCCAAACGGAATTAGAAAAGATGAAGCAGAATTTAACAACCTTACATCTGTTTCATCGACAGCTGCAATATCTTTTGAACCAAGACATTGAACAGACGTCGGATACCTCAAGAACAGAAACAGATTAAGAACTATCATGAAACATCCCACGTTTTCTGAAGACAGACCACATTGGAAACCATTACGTGCTGCATTTAAAACATGGAGAAAAAAAAAAAAAAAAAAAAACTCTTGCAAAGGACAGACATACAGATACGTAGTGTGGTTAACGTCTTCCATGTGTACTTAAATCTTTTCACCTGGCAGTGTTTCATGGCCATGTACAGAAAACATTGATGCCAAATGATACCTGTAAAGACGCAAGCATTGGCTTTCAGTCAAAAATGAAATCCCTCAAAAGGTTACAATTTAAAAAACAGCTGGTACAAACATGGGACGTTCTTTTCATATTTGGCAATAACACTGTTGGTGCATTTTTTTTGTTAGATAGAAGAACACTGCCCTAATTCTACCTGAGTGTCTTTTTTATTTTCTTTCCTTTTTCACTTTTTTTTATTTTTTATTTTCTTTTGTTTATATTTATTTTCTTTTGAGATTGCGGACCGACAGTCCTTAGGTAGAGGTTAAAGTTAGTAGCCTATGATTAATTACTAGAATTTCAAATATGTACTGATATGTCAATGTTTAAGGAAATACAATTCAAGAACATAATACATAAAGTGCTACTGATTCTTATGTATAAATCAATTAATCTGTGAAATGATAAAACAGAGGATAGACTGTAAGTTTAGAATGCATTTTCTGACATTAGAAAGATAAACATTTACACAACGGCAGAATTCCTGTTAACGGCGGTTCTATTGATGAGGCTCATATGTGCTTTAGCAAGCGCTTAACCGATAAGCATGGAAACCCAGGTACAAATTAAAACATACAAGAAATAAAAGTGTGATTGTGGTGCTCAATAATAAAAAAAAAACCAACAACACTAGGGGCTTCTAGTCTCTTGAGTCAAATAAAAAGTCTGGATCGTTCGCCAGCAACTGCTCTCTAGGTTCCCTCTAAATTGTGGTGTAGTCCCAACTGAAGCAAAAGTAGTCGCTACTGCCTTTCCAGGCAAAAATAACCCCTATTTCGAAGAGCAGCTCTGCAGAACTAAACAAAAACAAACTAAAGCCTCCATAATGTACCTATAGCATTGAAGCTAAAGCAACTCTGTGGTGTGGCACATCTTATCAATTAGTTCTGGGTTCTAACTGCTACTTAAAAATTAAAAACATAAAACACTCAAGATAAAAAGAGTATAGCGTGATCTCTGCCCTCCGTTTGCACACTCACACAACGAGCAAGAGACTCGAACGGCTGTCAGGTGACAGAAGCGTGAAGAGACGACAATAAGACTATTGAACGATAGCACTTTGAACTCTTCCAAAAGAGGACGCACAGAGCAGCATACTGCACATGCACACTACAGGGCGTGTGGTTTCCCAATCCGAGTGTACCTCATAACCTGCCCTGGGAGTTTTTAAGTATTTCAATGAAAAGAAGAAAGAAAAAACAAACAAAACAAACCGAAGTGGAGACGCGTCACTAACAGGACTGACCCAATCTTGTCCAGAAATTAAATTAAGACAATTATTTAATCCCAAAGGCTTGAACTAACCGGCCCCCACACATAAATGGAGTTCGATTCCCCTGAATCTCCAAAAAAACAAAAACAAACAAACAAAAAAAGCCATGTAGTTCGTCTGGCCACAGTATGTTAATTCACTGTAGAGCGACACTCTTCGGTTCTGTGCCCAAATGAATTCAACGTGACCACTACATGATTATTTGAATTCAAGAGGGCACACATGGTGACTTGCTTTCCTCCTGGATGCTCTCTTTAGGTCCGTGAGTACTTAAAGGAGAAGCTTCCGCCCAACCAAATGTCATGACAGGGTTATCATGTGTGTTTGACGTGTGAGTTGTATGTCCCCAAAGTCATTGAAATTGTCTTCAGCAACATATCCGCGTTAGAGTTGAGTTCCACAGCTCCTGTTCTTCCATTCTAATATTCTAAAACCAGCTAACCCGTTTTCCCAAAGCGCACTCTGTTCCTCCGCGCTCAGCCTTGACTGCTGACGGGTAACAAGGTCCTTTCTAAACCATTGGATTAGTTCTGATCAGGATGTTCAGAGGCAGCAGCCATGTTCCTCAAGCACATCTTTTGCAGCAGAGTTCATCTGAGATATAGTGTCCAGACACAGCTTCACTGAGCGGGTCCGTCCCATGACTCACTGTAGAGGACTACTCGATTTGGATCTGCGAGAAAGTGAGAAAGATGAATGTAGGTGAGAGCTGGGAACTCTAAAACCACAAACAAAAATGATATGGGAAGGGTTGAGGGATGTGAGCAGATGGGGCATTAGGTCGCAATATCTAAATGCTGAATCATTTAAGGGTTTAAATCACATGCTGAGGTGAGTGTTGTCTATAAATATGTAAACAAACAAGAGGTAAATGGTAGCTTACCTTGTTTTTGCAAATTCAAAATATATTCCATTTCTGGAAAGAAGAGAGATGAAAGTTTAGTGTAAAAATATCCAAGTACAGCTATGATTCAATCAAGATCTGTCCTTTTTATTTAACTTGAAAGAACTAAAGGACTGAGCTGTTTTAACTCGCGCTAACAGAATAGCTTCAAAATACTGCGGTCTTGTTGCTTTATATAACCACACTGAAATAACATTATATATAGTCAGTCCCACAGTATCACTTGTGTGTAAGAGTAACAACCTTATTCTAATTTGAGAAGGCTAAGTGACAACTTAAGATGTAGACTAAACCAATTTATCTGCAGCACACAAACTTTTTTTGTACATCAGAGATAGACTGATAATTAGTTTGAACAATAATAATGGCACAAATCAGCAGTGTTCTGGGTAGTAACTGATTACATATAATCTGGATCACATCATCAGATTAAAAAAAAAAGTAATACTTGTAATTAAATACTTTGTAATTAAATTTAAAATGCTCATAATCAATTACAGTTATTTTTTTATGGATTACATGATTACTCACACAATGTCAGTAAATTATTCATAATTTATTGATTTACTTCAATTCCTTGTTTTTCTTCCTTTCTAAATGAAAGAGTTCTAAATGAGTTTGAAAAACCCTGCTGTAATGTAATGTTAAAGGAACACTCCACTTTTTTTTGGAAACAGGCTCATTC
>SCHK01443882.1:0-14325 GCA_004124795.1 Poropuntius huangchuchieni
AAAAAGGATGAGGCAATTGAACCTAAAAAGAAAGAGGTTCCGCTTCTTCCTAAAAAGGATGAGGAAATATTGCCTAAAACAAAAGAGTTTCCACTTCCTTCTAAAAAGGATGAGGCAGTTGAACCTAAAAAGAAAGAGGTTCCTCTTCCTTCTAAAACGGATGAAATTGCACCTCAAATAAAAGAAGCTCCTCTTGTTCCTAAAAAGGATGAAATTCTACCTCAAAAGAAAGAGATACTTCCTACACAAATTTCAGAGAAGAAAGAAGAAAAAGAAATTTTCTTCATGGAAGAGGTTACACATCTACAGAAGGAAGTAAAGACTTCAGTGCAAATTGTAGAGATAAAAGAAGAAAGAGAAGAAATTGCTCATCTACAGAGGAAAGTATCACTTAAATCAAAACTGGAAGAGAAAGAAGATATTTTGCCTAAAAAGAAGGAAGTAGTTGCTCTCACTAAAAAAGAAGAGGTCATAATGCCTCAAAAGAAAGAAGTTCCTCTTCCTGCTAAAAAGGATGAAGAAATTGTACCCCAAAAGAAAGAGGTGACCCCTACAAAAGGTACAATGATCTCAAACAACATCTGATTGTCTTTTCTTACTTTTCTTACTCTTTGCCTTCCTGTCTTAGAAATGATTTTCTTTGAACTTCTTTTTATTTTATTGAACTAATTTCTTTATATTTGTGTAGTCCCTTATGTTTGTCACTTGTCTCTTGTCCTGCTCTAGTTGGTTCTTATTCTTCTTCATTAACCTCTTACCACTCGCTAGAGTGATCTCTTGATCTTATAAATGTGAATCTTACGTATTTCATACTCTCTTAAGTTGCTTTGGATTCAACACGGACAAAATCTACAACAGAAGAGCTGCAAAGAAATCAGGATAAAGTTCTTTTTCTACCAAAGAAATATGAGAAGACTGAAGGTACATAAGTCAAACACCGCTGCAGTCTTTGTAATCTTTTTTTCTCTTGAACATCATCTTTATCTTCGTATTCTGTTAAAATCCCTTCAAGTATACTAAGTACAGCAATCTTTAATGTCTTTCAAGTGAGTGAAACCATGTGCAAACACCACAAATCACTTCCAGTTAGAGAGGTCACACCCTGTGAAAAGTACAGTTTATGAAATCACTATGAGAGAATTTGTGTAAATTTTTATAAAATGCAATTTCTCTTAAATTGAATCTTTTAAAAAAAAAAAGAAAAAGAAGAGAGAGTTGTTTCAAAGCCTGAGCCATTATTCATTTCTCCATATTCACCTCTTAAATTATTTCTCTGAAGAAATCCACATGCAATTCAGACTGTTTAGTATTAAGAGTACTTCTTTAGTATATATAGATTTATGATTAATCTCTTTTACGAAAGAATTGTCTTTCTATTGTCTATCAATCTCTTGGTTCCACTGTTGGGTACAAATTATTCGCATTCAAGATCTTCAAGAATCCACTTCTGTTCGGAGAAAGGATGAAGACACACCATCAGACAGTCAGAAAATTGCAATGAAGTCACTTCTTTTGGAAGAAACTTCAAAAGAGGACATCTCTCATCCGAAAGCTGTATCACAAACAGAAATACTGTTTGACAGAAAACATAGCAAAGAAATTGACAGTTTACAAATTTCAAAACTGGAGGATCCTTCAAAAGGAAGTATATTGTCTTCAGTGGAATTTAGAATGAGTGAAACATTTTCTGGTGATGAACCATCTAGAGTACTTGAAATAACAGGTAAGATAAAAAAAAAAAAATATATATATATATATATACAGTGCTTAAACTGTGATTGTAAAATTGTGGCTATATGGTCACTAAGAGTTTTACACGGAGGGATTTGTACCTTTTATACTCTCTGTAATCAGTTAACTCCAATTTCAAAATCATGAAAAAAAAGGATTCAAATACTGAGACAATATCAATTCTTCCACATTCTCCTTTTACAGAAGCTATTTTTAAACAACATTCTTTTGAAGTGCAAGAACCTTCCAAAAAGCCAGAGGTTGTTCTGTTATTGGCTGCAGAGAAAGGGGGTTTAATTGAGGACATTAGTCATAAGAAACTAGTTGCTGCAGATAGTAAATTAGAAGATAGAGAAGGCAAAGTACCTCAGAAGAGAGAGACTTATGCTGGTCCCAAAAAAGGGATTGTTGCTACCCCTGAAAAGAAGGAAATTGTGCCCCAAAAGGATGAAATTGTACTTCAAATAGAAAAGTTTGCTGTTTCTGCTAAAAAGGATGAGGTTCCTCTTCCTCTCAGAGCAAAAGAAGAATTAGTGGTCCAAAAGAAAGAGGTTCCTCTTCCCCATAAAAAGAGAGAGGAAAGTTCCCTTCAAAAGAAAGAAGTTCCTCTTCCTGCTAAACAGGATGAGGAAATGTT
Source organism: Poropuntius huangchuchieni (assembly GCA_004124795.1). NCBI lineage: Eukaryota > Metazoa > Chordata > Actinopteri > Cypriniformes > Cyprinidae > Poropuntius > Poropuntius huangchuchieni. The sequence goes on from SCHK01443882.1 coordinate 2,369, forward strand.
ACCTCTTCCTCCCACAAGGGATGAGGAAATATTGTCTAAAAATAAAGATGTTTCTCTTCCCTATAAAAAGGAAGAGGAAGTTGCACTTCAAAAGAAAGAGGGTTCTCTTACTGATAAACGGGATGACGAAATGTTACCTAAAAAGAAAGATATTCCTCCCATTAAGGAGGAGGGAATTGTGTTTGAAAAGAAGGAGATGGTTCTTCCTCCTAGAAAGGATGAGGAAATCTGGCCTAAAAACAGAAAAGTTCTTTCTCCCAATAAAATGGAAGATGAAATTGCACCTCAAAAGAAAGAGGTTCCTCTTCCTGCTAAACAGGATGAGGAAATGTTACATAAAAAGCAAGATGTTTCTCCCAGAATAAATGAGGAAATATCCCCTAAAAAGAAAGAGGTTACTCCAAAAAAGGAAGATAACATTTTATCTAAAAAGAAAGAGCTTCCTCTTCCCCTTAAAAATGAAGAGGAAATTGCACTTCAGAAGAAAGAGCTTCCTCTTCCTGCTAAACAGGATATAGAAATGTTACCTAAACATAAAGCTGTTCCTCCCAGACAAGAGGAGGAAATTGTATTTGAAAAGAAAGAGGTGGTTCTTCCCAGAATGGATGAGGGAATACTGCCTAAAGAGAAAGTTCCTCTTTCTCATAGAAAAGACAAGGATATTATATCCAAAAAGAAAGAGGTTCCTCTTTCTGATAGAAAGGATGAGGAAATTACTCCTGAAAAGCAAGAGGTTGTTTGTCCTCTCAAAACGAATGATGAAATGTTGTCCAAAGAGAAAGAGATTCATTTTCCCTCTAAAATAGAAAAGGAAATTGTGTCTGAAAACAAAGAAGTTTGTCTTCTTCCCAGAAAATATGAGGAGAATGTGTCTCAAAAGACAGAGTTTTACCTCCCTTCTAAAAAAGATGAGGAATTTGTGCTTAAAAAGAAAGAGGTTCCTCTTCTTCCTGAAAAGAATGAAGAAAATTTATTTCAAAAGAAAGAGGTTCATATTCCTTGTAAGCATGAGAAAATTGTAACTCAAAAGGAAGAGGCTCCTCTTCCTCCTAAAAAGGATGAGGACACAGTAACTCAGAATGAAGACATATCTCCCACACCCACAGCAGAATTAGTAGTTCCACTGAAAAGGAAGCAGAAGGTCAGTGCTCCTAAAACAGAAGAAACTGTGCCTCAGAGGAAAGAGATAACCCATCCACTAATTTTGAAGGAGAAAGAGGAAAGTACACTTAAAGGAAAAGAGGTTACTCACTCTCTGGATAGGGAAGAAATTCCACAAAAGAAGGAAGTGTCCTACATAATTAAACTGGAAGAGAAGGACAATAAGTTGCCAAAGCAAGAGGTTGTTACAGTTCCTAAAACAGAGGAACTTGTGTACCAAAAGAAAAAGGTCATTTCTAAACATAAACCACAGGTGAAAGATGATGCTCAGCCTAAAAAGAAGGAAAATGTTGCTGTCACTAAAAAAACAGATGCTATAATACCTCAAAAGAAAGAGGTTATTCTTCAATCTAAAAAGCTTGAAGAGAATGTTCTTCAAAAGAAAGATGTGACCTCTAAAAAAGGTATAATGACATCAAACAACATCTAGTTGTCTGTTTGTCTTATTCTAAAACTTGGTTTCTTTAGTGCGAAAAAAAAATCAGGACAATTTTTTTCGGACTAACCTCTTCTTTGTTAATTTTTAAGTATGTGTGTTTGTCATTTTCTCTGTTTTGTGTGTAGACATATTTTATGTTTGTTGAGTCTAATGGTAAAATTACAAAAATCAGGTTTGAGGTTATAATGTACAATTTTATTTGTGATGTAAAGTAGCAGAACCGGAGAAGAAACCATCTCCAGAGAAGACACCTGTTTCTGTGAAAGACGTCGCAGCCCCAAAAGGTACAGAGTACAGTGGGGATTCTTCAGCAAACTCTTTTATGCCATACTAAATTAACGTTTCAGTTTGTCATATTATGGTGGTCTCTTTTTGTTGTTTGTCCTGATTTTGTCGAGTCAAATCTTTTATGTCTCATGTCTGTTATGTCTCTTATCTCTTATATTGTATTTCATATTTTGTTGTCAAAGTTTTATTGTTTGTTCATTGTAACTTCATAGTGTAAATTTTTGATTTCTGTCATAATAACAACTTAAAAATGTTAAATTTACAGTTGAAAAGAAACCATCTCCAGAACCTGAAAGAAGGAAAGAACCTTTGCCAGAGCCTCAGGCAAAAACAATTTCCCCAGAAGGTACTTGTTTGCTTGTGATATGTTTTGTCTAACAACAATACTTGTTTCTTTAGCACATCCTAACCTCAGTAGAGGGCCTTAGCACACCGTACATTTGCTGTCCTGTTTTTATGTTGTTCTGTATCATTTGTGTGGTATGTGTCATTGTAACAAAATAGTCTTAATGATAAAAGGTTCATGCTTAGTGAACCACTCTTATTTAGAAAAATAACATTATTAGTAACTTTATTAGTCTTTAATTTTGTCACAGTGTTGTGTTGTTAAGCTTCTTAGAGGGGCTAAAACATGTTCTGTCAAGTCTAAGTCTAACAATGCGTGTCGTTCTTGTTGACTACATGAGTGAATTCTTAATACTCTCAAATTTCCACAGCAAATATCTTCATACTTTTGTCAAATAATTACTTAAAATATAATCTGTAAATCATTTTATATATTGTCTGTCATTCACGTAATATCTGTCTGTCTCTTAACCTTGATAGAGGTTTAAAAGATTCTATTCTTTCATTACATTGTATCTTCTTCAATATCTTTCAACTTGAATTAATGTCAAAAAACACTATTTTAAGTTAAAGAGATCGATAAGAAAGCTGAAGATAAACTCATCCCTAAGCCTAAGGAAGAGAAGACAATTCCAACAAAAGGTATTATGGAAACCACAAGTCTGCATCCGTGTACTGTGCTAAAAAGGAATGTCCAGTTTAGAGATCTCATCATGTCTTTGAAATTTCTTTTGAAGTACCTACACCTAAAGAACCAGAGAAACTAAAGCCTACTCCAAAGGAAGAACCAGTACCAACTGTCCAACAAGTGGAAGGTACTGAAGCTGAAACTCTTCATAAAGTATATACTCCCACTGTTTATACTGTTTATAAAATATCTTTGGGTAATTATCTTAATTGAAAAAATTGTTGTTAATAACAGGTAGGTCATAATCTTATTCTGAATGTGTTTTCTTTTTCTCTTTTTCATAAAATCTTTCTTAATTTCAGTAAGATGTGTGGTAATGTTTGTCATGTTTTGTCTTGTACTGTATGTGCTTCTGGTATGTGCAAGCTATTAAGTGATCCTCACAGTATCCCTATTCCACTTAATGAAAAGACATGTCTTCTTTATCTCTCAGCAGTTTAACTCACAACCAGTTACTCACAAAAGAGCATAAAATACTACATATACCAAAACAGATTCACGTTACAATACAAAATGCCCCCAAAGCTTTTTCTGAATATTTCCAATATTCAATGTTGACACGTTTCTTTGAACTACATAAGAAAATATTGTTATTGTGACCTGTTTTAACTTTTTGTGACGACTTTTCTAAATCAGATGGTGAAAAGGGACCAGTTTCTGCACCTGCTCCAGGAAAGAAAGGTAAGAAGATGTAAAAAAAAAAAAAAAAGACATTCTTAAAACTTAAAATATTTTCTCACAGATGGCAGAGCCTTTTCAACTGATATGTTCTCTTCAGTCTATTTGGGATATTTTTTGGAATTGAATTTTGTTATGTGTATTGAAATGTTTTATGTTGTCAGTACCATCTTTGTCAGTTTGTCCTGTTATTGATTGTGTACTATAGTCTTTTGTTATGTTTTGTCTTGTTATAATTTGTTGTACTGCCAAAAGTATGTCAGTGTGTTGAATGTGATGTGTTTATGGTTGTTTTTATGTACTGTTTGCTTTATAATGGCATACATTTCCAAATCTAAAGGCAAAGCTCTTAAAATGAAGCAAGAAGAGGGAAGATTTGAAATTCCCACCTTAAAGAGAGCTACAAGAGTGTCCAAAGATAAAGATGAAGACCAGGAAATGGTAAAACTGAAGAAAGTGCACAAACCACAAGAGGAGGAATATAAGGAAGGTCCAAAAGTGTATGCTGAGGCTCGCACTGAAGTTATGATAACTGAAAGTTATGAGGCAGAAATGCATTTTGAGACTTATGAAGTGACCAAGAGAGTTGAGAAAATTCAACCTGAGGTAGACAAAAAGATGCCTGCTGAACCTGAGCGAGCACCACCTCAGATAAAACCAGAAACTGAATTAGAAGAAAAAGCAAAAAAGACACCAATTGTCAAGGTTCCAAAGAAAGATGCACCAGAGGAGCCTGGCTTGGCACTGAAAAAGGTTAAAAAGTTACCAGTAGACACGAAAGAACAAGAATCTGTCAAATTAAAACCTTTTGAGAAACCTGTAAAACCGCCAAGTGAAACTGAAAAAGATGCCAAAAAAGAAGAGAAAGGAAGAGAACCTATAACTTTTGACAGAAGTAGGGAACCAATTACCTTTCAGAAAGGAGATCAACCTGAAAAGGATGAGAAGCCAAAAGAACCTGATGTCCTCACAAAAAAAGAAGAGCCCCCTGTTCCTGACAAAAAGGTGCCAGATGAAGTTGCTGTTAAACCTGTAACCAGACCTCCCAAAAAGGAAACACCTACTGAGCCTAAAGAGAAATTAATTATAGGTAAAGGTAAAATTCCGCCTAAAGATCAGGAGCCTGAGGTGGTTCAACTAAAACCAATTCCGAAGAAACCTTCAGCTGGATCACCAAAAGAAAAAGAGGTTCCAGAGCCAAAAGAACGAAAACCAATTGAGTTGTCACCACTTACTAGGCCACCAAAAGATGAAATTAAAACAGAACCAAGTATTCCACCAAAAAGAGTTGACAGTCAAGAAACTCCAGATAAAGGTAAAGAGGTTGAGAAGATACCAACTATTGTACCCGAAGAAGACAAAAAGGCACCACCCAAAAAGGTTACACCGCTAAAGAAGGAGATGACACCAAAGGAGAATGAGAAGAAGCCAATAGTCACCAAAAAGGGCATTTTGCCTAAAGAGGCTGAGGAGAAAGAAGACATAATTCTAAAACCAGTTGAGCGTCCAAAGAGTGGAGTAGAGCCCGAAAAGATTATTTCACCTAAGGTTGAGAAACCAAAACCAACTGAACCAGTCTCTGTGGAGAGGAAGCCTAGTGAGGATTTGGCAAAGAAGCCTAAGAAAGTTTCACCCAAAGACTCAATTGAAGCTGTTATTCTAAAGAAAGTACCTCAGAAGGTTTCACCTAAGGAGGACAAATCTGAAGCAACTCCTCAGATCCCCGAAAAAGAGGTGATTCCAGCCATAAAGGAGCTGTCTCCTGGAGCTGTGGAGTTGAGAAAAGTGTCAACTCAGTTTGAAGAGGAAGTATTTGAAGAAGAAGTTGAATATGAATATGAAGATGAAGATGAAGAAGAAGCATGGGGATGGGAGGTTGCTTCTCGAGAGAGTTATGGCTCAGAAGGCTCTGAAGAAAGGTATTTGGAGGAAGGGGCACTTGAGACTCCTGGGATGCCAGGGGGTAGACGAGGTGAGGGGGTGGCTGTGAACTACACCAATGAATGCCTCATTTTCCATGCTATGGAAACCAGCTCCCTGTTGTTATTTTTTTTTCACCCCAGATAATCTCCATGTCTACATTTATGTCCATCCACATAAAACTTGCTAAATCTTGTCTGCCGCCTTCTTCATCTTCTTCAATCTTCATTGTGGCATGTGTGTTGTATTTTAATGTCTTTTCATCTTGTTTGTTGTTTATCTATGTGTCTTCGTTGATCTACGAAATATAACCACTGGTGGTAAAAATGGTCATTGCATTGGGATCATAATTTGTCGTCTAACTTCTCATTAATTGGCAGCATGATTCTATCATCTTCATGACCCTTCATTCCCATGTTTAATATTTACCCTTTGTCTCTAAGTGTTTCTTCAGTACTGGATTTTTTAATGTAACTTAAAATACATTTTCCATGTTCATGAATTAGAAATAATTAATTTTTGTTTGTACAGAGGGAAAGCCTAAAGAGGAAGCTGGAAGAGGCAGAGGCCTAAAACGTATGTTTATTTATTAAATAATGTTTATGATTTTTCTTCTCCCTCAGCCTTTACTTTAAAGCTTTACTTTATACATTACTCATAACAGCCCAGCAACAAATGTATGCAAATCTATATGTAATGTGCTTACTCTGTGTAGAAGTATTAGTTTCATTTAAACCTATTTTTTTTTTTGCATTACAGCAAGACAAACTCCATCTCCTGGTGATGCAGGAAGGGGTAGAGGGCTGAGGCCTGGTGCTGGTGGTGACAAACCTCCAGGAGAATCACCATTTGGTGCCCAGCTCAAAGCTGTACCCTTGAAGTTTGTGAAGGAGCTCAAAGATATTGTGTTGCAGGAGGCTGAGTCCATTGGCTCTTCTGCTGTATTTGAGTGCCAGATCTCTCCATCTACAGCTATCACCACCTGGATGAAAGATGGAAGCAATCTAAGGGAAAGTCCAAAGCACAAATTCACATCTGATGGAAAAGACCGCAAACTGGCTATCATTGATGTTCAGCTTTCAGACACTGGAGAGTACACATGTGTTGCAAAGCTTGGCAACAAGGAGAAGACTTCAATAGCTAAACTTGTTGTTGAAGGTAGTGCATTGATTATGAGTTTAGTCTTATTGAAATATATATTCAAAAATACTGCCCAATGTATTGAGATCTTCTTCTGTTTGCTTTTTTTCATCGGATAGAGTTACCAGTGAAGTTCACAAAGAATCTGGAGGAGGAAATGTCTGTGATTAAGGGACAGCCAATGTACTTAACCTGCGAGTTGAGCAAAGACAGGGATGTTGTCTGGAAGAAGGACGGAAAAGAGCTCAAGCAAATTCCTGGCAGAATTCAAATCAATGTTATTGGATTGCAGCGCTCTGTGACAATCCAAGATGCAAATGACGATGATGCCGGTGTTTACACTTGCGAGTGCGAGAACCTCAAGACACAAGCCAATGTCAAAGTCATTGGTATGCATATGGAAAACTTTATGGTTATTTATATTAGTTTTTAATAGTTCTATACCAAAACATAACTAAACAAAATATTTACTTTGCAGAAATAATCAGAGATTGGTTAACGAAACCTTTGAGGGACCAGCATGTGAAACCAAAGGCTACTGCCACATTCAAGTGCGAACTGTACAAGGATACTCCTAACTGGAAGTGGTTCAAGGGAGATGAAGAAATTCCCACTGACCCTACAGATAAGACTGAGGTGAAAAAGGATGGAAAAGATATGACGCTTACAATCAAGAATGCTCAACCTGGTGATGTTGGAGAATATGCCATTGAAGTTGAGGGCCGCAGATATGCAGCAAAACTCACACTTGGAGGTGTGTTAGGCAGCCTTATCATTTATTACCTTACTACAAAATGTTTTTTTTGTATTCCCCTAAATACTCTTTTTGTCTTTCATAAATATAGAGCGTGAAGCTGAGATCTTGAAGCCTCTTGCAAGTGTGGAGGTGGTTGAGAAAGAAGAGGCCAACTTTGATGCTGAAATTTCAGAAGATGATGTGCCTGGAGAATGGAAACTTAGAGGGCAGGTTCTGACAAGATCACCGGTGAGATTGTGTATCGTTGAAAAAAGACATTACTTTATATAGGCTATTTTACATGAGTAAATTAAAACTTTTTTTTTTGTCCCAAGACGTGTGATATCAGAGCTGAAGGAAATAAAAGATTCCTCACCTTGAAAAATGTTCAACTTGACCAGGCTGGAGAAGTCTCTTACCAAGCTTTGAATGCCATCACTACTGCAATGTTGACGGTCAAAGGTATGTTGTTGATAAGCATAAAATGCATGTCTAAACAAGAAATGCAGTATTTAAAAAATAAAAAGGGTGAAAATAAATATCTTGTGATAACTGTTATTCACACCCATAGAAATTGAAATGGACTTCACAGTCCCATTAAAGGATGTTACTGTGCATGAAAAGAAACAGGCAAAGTTTGAGTGCACGATCACAAAAGATGTGCCTAAAGTCATGTGGTTGAGAGGATCTGATATTATAACACCAGACCAAAAATATGATATCATTGATGATGGAAAGAAACACATGTTGGTCATAAACCACTGTGAATTTGAGGATGAGGGAGAATATACTATTGAGGTGTTGGGTAAAACATCAACTGCCAAACTGACAGTTGAGGGTAAGTTTTCATTCAAGCTATGTTTCAGTCATCATGGAGTCTTCTGGAAATGTGTTTGTTCACAAAATCACTGAGCTAAAATGGTTTTGCAATGGATTAACAAATTATAGGTATGCGGCTGAAATTCATCTCACCGATAGAGGATCAAACTGTTAAGGAAGGTAAAACAGCTCGGTTTGAGCTTGAACTGTCCCATGACAATGTACCAGTGACATGGTACAAAAATGAAACAAAACTGCATCCGAGCAGAACTATACTTACGCATGTTGATGGAAAGAAACATATATTAGAAATCAAGAATGCCACTCTAGATGATACTTGCCAAATAAAAGCAGAGGCTAAAGGATTATCGACAACAGCAAACCTGACGGTGTTAGGTAACTTTTTATTTTTATTGTTATTTTGATGATAATGATGGTGGTAGTGGTGGTGGTGGTAAGATAATTGGTCCTGAAATCTAGTGAACATCAGTTTGTTGGTATACAAGCTGTTTTATCTCACAAACTTATTGGTTCTCTAAACTTTATTTTTTACATTTTAATATAGAGGGAGATGCCTACTTCACAGTTAAACTGCAAGATTACACTGCAGTTGAAAAAGATGAGGTCACTCTTGACTGTGAGCTCAGCAAAGATGTTCCTGTGAAGTGGTTCCACAATGAGACTGAAATTAAAGCCTCCAAAATGGTTACCATAAAAGCTGAGGGCAATCGAAGAATTCTAAACATCAAGAAAGTTGAGGACAAAGACAAAGGATTATATGTTTGTGACTGTGGAACAGACAAGACTTCGGCCACCTTGAACATTGAAGGTCAGTGGCCAAGGTTATGTTTATGAAATGTAAATGTAAACACCTACCTGAAATCTTTCAGCATTTACAGGTGTTAAAGTTGTTTTAATTTTTTTTTTTAAATTAACTTCAGCTCGTGACATCAAAGTGGTGCGACCCATGTATGGTGTTGAGCTGTTCGATGGTGAGACAGCTCGTTTTGAGGTGGAAATTTCTGAAGATGATGTCCATGGCCAGTGGAAGCTGCAGGGAGAAGTCCTCACTCCGTCACCTGTAAGGGCTACAAAAATCTATTTAAAATGGTAACAGATGTAACATTTGTGTAAATGGCATGCTTGAATTTTTGTCTTTGTGGCAACAGGATGTTGAAATCATTGAGGATGGCGCTAAACACATCTTAACTTTGTACAACTGCAAAGTCTCCCAGTCTGGAGAGGTTTCATTCCAGGGTGCCAATGCAAAATGTTCTGCCAATCTAAAAGTGAAAGGTATTGTATACCTAAATTTTATGCAGTCACTGTTTGATTCTAGATGAGTGATTCATAAAACTTTTTTGGCGACTGACCACTTCCTCAGCTAAATAAAAGTGCGGAATAACTGACTCCTCACTTCTGGGGGAAACTGGCTTGAAGCAATTAGACTCTATTTAAATTTTATTTATTTATTTAATGGGGTTTTTTTTCCCCTTGGAACTAACTAGACTACTTCTTATGTAATATGAATGTCACTTAAATTATTGAAGTGACACAACTGAAACACTTTAGCACAAAGTAATGTTAACAATCATTATTATGATTGAATAATCAGTTGATCAATTAGAATTATTTTATTTATTTAGATCATGTTTTTTTTTTTAAATATACAGAGCTTAGTTTGAGAGCAACTGTTATAGATTATTGAATATTTTATGATATGTGGGTTGGTGGGTTATTTTAAAATGATGTTCTTGATATATTTCTGCAGAGCTTCCCATTACTTTTGTTACACCCCTGGCTGATGTGCATGTATATGAGAAGGATGAGGCAAGGTTTGAGTGTGAGATCTCAAGACAACCAAAGAGCTTCCGTTGGTTGAAAGGATCTCAGGAGATTACAACTGATGATAAATTTGAGATACTTCAGGAGGGCAAAAGACACATTCTGGTGGTCAGATCTGCTGCCTATGAGGATGAGGCTAAGTATATGTTTGAGGCTGAGGACAAGAGAACATCTGCCAAACTTGTTATCCAGGGTAAGAGGAGAAAATAAATACATTATTTTAAAAAATATTTTTGTTTCATAAATGTTTAAATACAACTGCTGCCAGATTGAATCATGTGTTTGCATATTTCCCCAGGCATCCGTCTTGAGTTTGTCAGACCCATTAAAGATGTCACAGTTAAAGAGCGTGAGACTGCAGAATTCAGCATTGAACTCTCTCATGAAAAGGTTCAAGTCACATGGTACAAGAATGATGTGCGTTTGCATCCAAGCAAAGTGGTGCACATGTCGGAGGATGGCAAGATCCATACTCTGTCCTTCAAAGAGGTGTCTATTGATGACACTTCTCTAATTAAAGCTGAGGCCCTTGGTAAAACCTGCGAGGCAATGCTCACTGTACTTGGTAGGTGTTTAAATATTTTGTAGACACTCTTAAAGTATCATACAGATAAATATTGAATATTAAAATTGTACTGATAAAATCCTTTTGTATTTCAACAGAGGGAGAACCTTACTTCACCACCAAGTTACAGGATTACACTGCAGTTGAGAAGGATGAGGTTGTCCTGATGTGCGAAGTGAGCAAATCATCTGCTCAGGTGAAATGGTTCAAAGACGGCAAGGAAATCACTCCCTCGAAGAACGTCCTCATCAAGGCTGATGGAAAGAAACGTATTCTGATAGTGAAGAAGGCAGAGAAAGCCAACATTGGTGAATATGTTTGTGACTGCAGCTCTGACAAAACAGCAGCCAAGCTTAACATTGAAGGTATGCATCTTTTTATGTATATCATGTTTGTTTTATTAATCCATATATAGATTAAAATTGAAAAAATTATTATGAACTGTAACTATAACATTGCCTCTTCTCTCCTGTTCTTTGCAGCACGTGATATAAAGATTGTCCGTCCACTGTATAGTGTGGAGGTCACAGAGACAGAGACTGCTCGCTTTGAGACAGAAATCTCTGAGGGGGATGTTCATGGTAACTGGAAACTCAAAGGAGATGCCCTGCACCAGTCACCGGTAACTTACAGATGCTTTTCGCTCATATTTGAATGTTTATCAAATTTTATTCAAGTAAAATAAAGAATCTGCAATTCTGAATTGCATTAAATGAATAGTTCAGATAATAAATGAATTCTGCCATCATGTGCTCACCTTCATGTCATTCTAAACTCATGACGTAAATAGAGAAATTTTAGATTAAAAAAACCTAAGTGCGCTATCTGTGACAAAAAGACCAAATTAAAGTAATTTGTGGCATAGAACGACAGGTTGAATTTAGAGTGAACTGTCTCTTTAAAAGCATACTATTGTGTTAAATTGTGCACTTTATTCAGATTTACTGAGAATTGTTCCCTGTGCTGACATGTTCTCATATTTTCATATCATATTTTTCATTTCATTGATTAGGACTGTGAAATTAAGGAGGAAGGCACAAAGCACATGCTTATCCTTTACAATGTTCGTATGGATATGGCTGGTGGTGTGGACTTCAGTGCTGCTAACGCTAAATCAAAGGCTCAGCTCAGAGTTAAAGGTGAGAATAATGATGAATATGATGCCTTCTTGCATACTTTGGATAAGCCAGAGAAATTGTATCTCTGTGGACATACCTGAAACAATTAGTATTGTGTAACAAAGGCAGGTGATATGTGTTGCTTTGAAACACAGTATGTGAACTAAAGGCACTTACAGTTGAAGACAAAATTATTAGCCCCCCTGTGAAATGTT
>SCHK01443900.1:0-12177 GCA_004124795.1 Poropuntius huangchuchieni
TTGAAATTTCATCTTTGAAAGTGAACTAATCCTTTAAGATCATTTTCATTTACTCATTACATTACCTGAATGTAAGGTCAAAGCTTAAAGTCAAATCACCTGATTGCTTAATAACGCTCAGACAATAGCATCATAGTATGCTGGAGATGTCTGAAAAATGTTCATTAATATGAATTGATTAGAATAATGACCATTCCCTGAAAGTGATGGGTCATTGTGCTCATAAGAACATGAATGATGCCATATAAACTGACATATAAAACACAACAGTCTTAAAACCCAAGCGAAGATCGAGACTAGTGATTTGGGAGACATATTAAAGCAAGCATTACTTTTACTATTGCTTAAACTTAGGGTTAGTTACTTGAACCACTCGCACTGTGTTCTTTTTCCACATTTTCAAGACTAGTATCTCATTAAATCTATTAAAAACAGATGGAAAGAAGTCTTTGGGGGATTTCTATAGCTTACTGAATCCACCTACAGGCAGAAGGTGATTCAAACAGGTGGAAGATGAGTCACCGCTAATGTCTAATAAAGTATTCCAGCTGACAACGGAAGGTTACTCTTTAAACCACAAACAATAAACCAATATAAACTCTTTAAGATCCGCAAAGAGATCACCCACCGCAAATGGGGCCACATTGCTGCAATTACGACTGTACATCAAGACAGCTTATGAACCCTAGGTAATGACTCAGGCACTTATCTGCTGTCTCCTAGTCTCCTAATACATTGTTTATTGGCGTACCACACAGCCCTAATTAAACACAAGAGCTCCTCTGGTGAGTTAAGGGGGGGGGGGGAATCAGAGAAGCATCAGAGCTTCGAACGGTAATTAACCTAAAAACCGAGGGTTTATAAGAGACTAGCTTAATGAAGTGTCGTTCCTTTAAAGAAACAAAACTCTGTTTGCTAACATTGAGGGTTCACGTTACACTAAGACATTTTTAATTGCAACTCTGCTGACGTGTGAGATAGGGAAAGAAAAGTTGTTAAAAAAACAAGTGACCCAAGAATGACAGAAAAGCATAAGAGTATGAGCAATTATTTGATTCATGTTTCTTTGTGTTTCTTTGAGAAGACAGCGAGCCAAACTGAGCTGTCAAATGTTGGCATTTGCTTTGCTTGTATGAAAATTGTTTGTAATGATAATGGTGAAATAACAAGGCTTGACAAAGACAGATCATTTTGCAAAAGTTGGACTGCAGTCATATATATATAGTCACAGTAGCCGGGTTTCCATCCAAAGTTGTGAATTTAACTTATGCGCAAAACTGGAATATCCCATAAAACATTTGCAAACAAGCACCGTTTCCATCTAACGAGTATAGATAACAAAATCGTCGTTTCCTGATAAATCTGCACTATAACCCTGCTGAAAAAATCAGCATGTTTTTGTATGTTTTGACGATGGGATGAAAAAAACAGTTGGGGGTTTATGCTGGTCCTTTGCTGGTTTAAGCTGGTTCTTTGCTGGTTTATGCTAGTTCTTTGTCAGCACATGACCAGCACAAACCAGCAAAGGACCAGCAAAAGCCAGCATCCCAGCGTCAAAACATACCTAACCAGCATACGCTGTTTTTTTTTTTCAGCAGGGAAATCACTAAGAAAAGTAGGAGAATATGATCATTTTCATATATAACAAATTATTTAGACTTTGCTTGGAGATTTGAGAATAACCATAACAACATTTCCGTCTCATAGCACAAAGTCACAAGACTTTTTTATGCGCTTGGAGGAATTTATTTGCAAAATGCATTTCCATCTCCCATTATTCGCATCAACCCTTTTTCGCACAAGTCAAAAACCACCTTTAGCGAGCATAAAAGTTTTTTGCGAATTAAGGGATTTTTATTTGAAATTTGGCGTTTCCATCATTGTTTTTCATGTGATACTTCAAAATGTGCATTAAAATAGGAATGGAAACCCGGCTAGTGACAGTAAAGACAATAATGTTACCAAAAATTTATAATTTAAATAAAGACTTATTTAAATTTGACTTTATATTCATCAAATAATCCTAAAAAATATATATATATATATATATATATATATTTTTTTTTTTTTTTTTTTTTGATCAATTAGACACAGCTTAGGTAAGACTTAAATATACAGTAAATTCCAAAACTGTAAGCTACCTTGCTGCATAGTACCTACATAGTCAGTTGCCTTTTAAGGTAAGGCAGGATTTGGAAAGATCTGCCGCTCTATAAAATTTGCATGTCACACAAACACTGTTCCTCACATGAAATAAACAGAGTTTGTAACTGATTCCAGTAGATTTTGACATTAGACATCACACTCTTTAAGTACAACTCAAAAATAGTGATTAAAGTAGTGCATTTGAATTTGATTGATCTATAGTTCCCAGTACTTATTGATATGAAAGGAAATACAAGTATATTCATAGTCAACATATTTTTTGCTTCAGACTATGATGGTTTTCTGAACACACAGCCATCATGCAGGAGTCACTGTCAGTGTGAAATGGATGGCAAGCATTTAGTTACACAAGGAAAGGAAGCCATTTTTTAAATCCCCCTTGAGCGGCAGGACAATATACGATGCATGTTAACACGGAGGTCTCATTAGAAGTATTCTCAAACATCCTGGACATCCATCATACAGAAGACCAGGAAAGACAGACAATTCACTCTCTTCCAGAAGCTTGGTAAATAAAGACTTGGCCATTGATTCATACAGTGTGTCTTTCTTTTTCATATAGACAGCGGTGTTGGTCCCCTGGGTGCCAGAAGTTTGATGGTTGTTGTAAAGCCGTAATTGGTCAGCATGTGGCATTTGTCCTATTATCCTTTCAACACGGGTTCAATAATTTTTAAACAAGCTGTTGTGGCACAAATGTGTATCATTCCAGTCGAGTGTTGATCGATATGTCAGTGTTGCCTAAAAACGCACCATTACTTTGTGTGTATGTATGCCTTTGGGGTGTGTAACACTGATTGGAAACCCTGGATGGATGGTGGTCATCTCAGTGTGTATATGAGGTTCTCACTGTTTGGGGAAGTAAAATTTACGAATGACATCTATAATATCTCCATTATTTCTCCTAGACAGGAATGAAATGGAGCCTTTTGCTTGGATATTTCTCCTATAAGAAAAGGCCAGCATTGACTCGCATTGAAAAACATGCCTCTCTGTACATTTTTGCAAAACTTCAAAAATGTACCTGTACATGCAATTCACTGCAGTTTCCAGCTGAAATTAACATTTGTTGCAGTTACACACCAACTACATTTCCTTGCACAATACTATGCTATGTCCTCAAAACACTTTTATCACACGTACATTATTTGTAAGCAAATGCATTTTTAAGTTTGCATCACGCATGCAAAAAACAGACAAAAGTTTTCACTGGGGCAGTACCAATAAAGGTACTAAAATGCACCTTTAAGGTATTATGCACCCTTTAGGGGTGTACCTTTTGAAAAGGTACCACCCCAGCGACTGCTTTTGTACCTTTTTTTTTTTTTTTTCTGAGAGTGCATGGCCAGCTCCATATGTATGGCTTTTCTGAAATAGTAAACTTGTTCTGCAGCCCACCTGGTACAGTAATGAACATTCAGGCATGAGTCCCACAAGTCACAATACAGAAGTTCTAAGTCTTGTGGAAGCAAGTAAAAATTGAATTGTTGCTTCAATAAATAAATAAAAATGTGTGTCATGTTTTCTTTTGTCAGCACTGTCGGTTAGGTTTAGTGTAGATCGAAGTTGGTTGCCTTATTTTTAAATGCGATATAGCATTAGCCTTTTAGCAGACTTCCGAACTGCCACGGTATGGGCAACAGTCAACTCAAAACACTGCCAGATTCACATTAATGTGTTTTGGATAAAACCAAACAAGCTTTTAATACCACTTTGGACAATTTACTTCAAAGTGCTGCGAAATGTGAAAGAAACAACATAATATAATTTTGCAGACATGTCACCACTGACACATCTTTCCAGTGTGCCTGTGTTGGAAAATGCCCTAATAAGAGTTTCAGAAGAGATCACAACACTGACACAAATTGGTCTCAATATACTGTAAACGTGAACATGTCTCAATTAATTCTTCTGAGCTCAGATTATCAGAACTGCTATCCACTTTCATTTTAAAGCTTTGTATTTTTACTGACCATAGTGGTGTAATTTGCATCTATTTTCATTTCTCCCAAGAAACTAGAAGAACCATCTGAGATAAAGTGTTATTTTTTTTTTAAATAACACATTAAGTATCCCGAGCTATGGAACAGCAACTTCTGAGTTATGAAAATTTCTTATGGGATTACCTGATCAAGGTAATTTATCATAATCGTGGCTGTGTGACAAAAAAAAAAGACAACGGCATAGAAGCATCATCATTTCCACACTGACATCCACTTCATCTTCAGGTCACAAATGAACAGTTCACTTCTTACCAATCATTATGCAAAGTGAGAAACCTTAAAGGTCTGCCGGACAAGTGTGAGCCCCATTGGGCAGCATTTCAATTGAACACCCTTTAAGGTCAAGAACTCTGCTCGAGAGTGAAGTAATGCACACAAACAAGGAGATGAAAGGTTGGTTCATTTGTCTAATAGGTGTTAGTTCTTTACTAAAGCACAAGCAGGAATCATTTTCTGTCATGCTATGATACTCTTCCATATGATTTGAGCCTGTGAGCCATTTATTTCACTGCTAATGGGATGCAGCTTAAGTGAGTTTGTTTCGAAATAAAAATGAAAAGCATCTGGTAAATGACTGCTTACTTACTAGAGGACATCTGGCATATGTTTTGGGGGAACCGGTCTCGTAGGAGAAATGCTGAAGGGCTCAACAGTAAGGTTCTCAAAGTAAAAATGACAGAATCTCTTAGCGAAATTGATTTAGCGTTACAAAGCTTAAGTACTATATTAAGTATCAGACTACTCACAAACTCAAAACATGATCCACCATTCAGCAAAGTCGGTCTTACTATGGAAAATTTGAGATTTGTAGGAACTGTAGGAAGTAAGGCTTGGGAGAGATCGACATCCATCAAACCTCTCATCCCAAACTTGAAAAGTTTCTATACCAGGTTATTGAATTTTCTTGGTAGCTTTTAATCTTTGATAGTCTGTTTGTTGTTTCCAAAATGAACTTTAGCATCCCTTTTGGCTTTTTTAAATGGATTCTGTATGAACTCTCTCATCATGAAATCACTTGTCCGTTGCACCACACAATGACTCATTCTGTCACAAGTTCCCCTCGAGAAAAGATTGGTTAGTTTAATAATGTTGTTTGGTCAGTTTATATGCCTTACATGGTTATACTGGGGATAAGGTATTGTTGGAAATTTTGACTGTGGGCATGTTTTGTTTCCTCTGTCTGTGTTTTTCCCCAGTTCATTTTAGAAGTCAAACATAGCTGAATATACTGAAATTTGCAAGTAAAGTTGCTCTGAGACCCTAAAACCTGCAATTCTGCGTGTTGCTTTACAATTCAGATTTGCTGTTTTCCTTTCCTCCCTGCTGTGTTGATCTTGTGGGTGTCTTTCTATGTATTTGACCTTTCTTTTGCTTGGACTGCTCCTCATAAAATCACAGACATTTGGCTGTGTGAAGCAGTATTGCTTGAAAAGTGGACTTTTGAAAAGTGGAGTCTCCAAAGTAACAGATAATTTAGTCAGAAGAAATTGATCATTCTGAATCTGCCATTTCTCTCAAGCTGCACTAAATAACTAGCTAAGGAACGCGCCAGTCGTTTAAGTTTCCTGTCGCATTGCAGAGTAATGGTTGATGAATGAATCATTCTTTTGAACCGGTACTTTGCGAAGCATTTGTATCACAAAACTTTAAGCAATGGCTTAAAGATGAGAATATTGTTCATATATTAGTAATCATATGATTTCAAATATTATTAAATGCTTGTGGATGATTACTAATATTATTGATAATTATTTATTGTTATTTAATATATTATTGTGATTACAATTTATAACCATAGTCTTACCAGTGAATAAATTATTACATTTTAAATTGGTATTTCTTATTGGTATTACTATTTTATATTATTGATAACACTGTGAGTAATATTGTTAATATTGTTATTAAAATTATTTTAAACAATTTTTGATTCAATTTCTAATGAAAAACATGTTGTGCAACCGCAGTTTTACTATAACAATTAAATGCAAAATTCTGCACAGGCAAAAATCATCATATTAGAATGATTTCTGAAGGATTATGTGACACTGAAAATTCATCTTTGCATCACAGGAATAAATTACATTTTAAAATATATTCAAATAGAAAATAGTTATTTTAAATTGTAATAACATTTCAGTGTTACTGTATTCATTATCTAATGGCTGAACTCTTGGTGAACTTATAGACTTCTCTCAACAACTTCTGAATGTGTGTTATAGGCCTATTACTAGTTCTGCATATTGTTGGGTCTATGCCATTCATGGTAATATTTTATATTTTAAGTAGGCCTACATTTTAGTTTAGTCTTGTACCCTAAAAAAAATCTGACAATGCATTGGGTCAGTATATATGTGATGCCCAGTGTAAAATTGGGATCCTAAAGCAAAAATCAGCTGAGACCCACTGATCAAAAAACAGGTCAATTCATTCGTCCAACGGTGCATGTTTTCCAGATGGTCGCCCACCTAGTTTTCGGAAAACTCCCAATCGTAGCAGAGGAAGTCGATTTGGCTTGTTTTGAGAAACAGGATTTGCAGCAAAAAAAAAACTAGAAGAGATGGAGGAAGATCACGGAGGTGATGCTGAAAGAGAGAGTGATGTGTTGGCAAAGCTCTCTGCAACCCCCCCGTCTGGACGTGCGTGCGTGTGCGCATGCGCCGACGACCTTCCTACACACTCTTGCAAGTCTCTCGCTATCTTTTTATCCCTCTCTCTCTCGTTCTGTCTGAAGCAGGGATGCGCTCTACCAATCTCTCTCGCGTTCACAGTTCCTCCCTCTCCATCACAGACTCTTCCCTTCTATCCTCGTGTCTGTCTGTCTCCGCATAATGCGGCAATGACAATCCCGTACTAATTAGCCCAGTGCCAGCGTCTGTCAGCCCGACGGTTTCGCGTTTACGTGAACGTGAGTGACGGCAAAGTCAGCAAAGTTGCTCAGCGTCGAGCCGATGAAGAAGAGGACTGCTCTCCATCCCCGGCCGCTAGACTTTCCTTCCCCCCAACGCCTCTGAGAACGTAAAAAGAATCACAAACCCGTGGAATTTTTCTTCTTCCCGTTATTAACGGGTGACTTGCGTGATGAATGGTGCCGAGGAGACACTGACAGCTCACCTGTAGCCCGCACTCGGCCGGCATTAGGTTGCATTTAAAAGCACAGGACTGCACAAATAACGCATACAGGCACGCTCGTCTGATGAATAATGATTGACTGCCTCTGAAAGATCTGCGTCAGTTGTAGCTGCAGCTTTCTGAACTGTGCCGCAGGCAATTACTTTGTTTTATATTAAAAAAAAAAAAAAAAAAAAAGGAGGGAGAAAAGAGCGGGAGCTCGGAAAAGATCACAGTGCCATCTAGTGGACGCTGTCGGTGGAGGAAGTTGTTGTTTACAGGAAAGGTAATTAAATTACCCCATTAACTCAGCTTGAGTTTTTCAGGGGGGAAAAACCGTGTGTGGGAGGTAACTGAAGCAAGGTTAGCTTTAAAACACGTCTATTCGTATACTGCCAGCAGTCAGGTAACTACTTTATTTCACAATTTATCAGAGCAGAAGTTGTTCCACTGAGACGAACAATCTTTCAAAGGTTAATGAGGGAGACCCTGACTATATTTTCTTATAACAGGCCTGAGGCAAAATGCACCTTATCTTTAACCGCTTTGCCATCACAGGAATGAGTTTTAAAACATATTTTCAAATAAAAACAGTTTAGTAATAATATCTCATAATATTACTGATTTTACTTTATTTTTATCAAATAAAGCAGCTTTGGTGAGCATAACAGACTTCTTTTCATGGTAGTGGATGTCATGAAGATAGTTTAGCATAAATAAAAAAGCTGTCACTGGGGTGGTACCTTTTTCAAAAGTTACTATTATGTACCATTTAGATACTAGTATGTACACTTTAGGTACTTATATGTACGTAAAACGCACCCCAGTGACAGCTCTTGTACCATTTTTTATTTCTGACTGTATCTGAGACTGTATTGGGTCGCCACAATATGTTGAGTCTACAATTGGGTTCCAAAACCAGCAGACATTCAGTGATTTAAAACAAACATCTTTAACCGCTTCTACTCAAGCTTCGATCCATGCAACAGATGCATCAATCTGCATGTCATTTTCTGGTTTGTACTGCATAAGCGTTGCATAAAACGCCACAGCATTGCAGATTTTATGCAGAAATCAATCAGGGATCCCTTTATGGATTCCCCTACGCCTGCTTTTAAAACATTCATCTCTGTGTTGGCCGGGATGGCGAGAGCTAAAAATACCCCGCTTTAGGTTTAGAGGCCAACAATGCAGGGTAGGAAATCTACTTTGCACTGCGATCAATAGGTGCGGGTTTCCTGTCAAGTGCACCGGCAACCTCTTTAGTCATTCAAGCCCTTTCAAATGGCTCCCGAGTTCACACTGGAATCTTTGTGTCCCGCCAATTTCTAATTTCACAATGTTTTGGTAGGAGGATTAGCCATGCCGCCATGGAGCACTATTTCTTTAGAGTCGGAAAAAGGGGGCTCAGGGAGAAAGAAAAAGAGTAAATCTGTTTCCATAAGGGAAAGGTTTTGAAAAATGCAATTTATTCCTCTTGCTTTGAGGCCTGATTTATTTCATATCACGGTCTAAGCCGCAAACCAGAGAACTTACCTGGCTGGTTGAGAGAAGGTGAATTGGAAAAGCTTATCTCCGAGGTGCACTTACTCCCAAGTTGGGGTGTTTTTAAGACAGATTACGGCATTTGCCGAATGTGAATATGAGATGAGTAGTTGTGCATGAGTCAGCACATATAAGTCAGCGGTTTCAATGCTACTATTAGCAAATGTGGAGCTGGGAGCTACAGAGAACAAGTATTATGTTCATGGACTCCCAGTGTGTTCAGCAGTCGGGAGCAATAAACATCCCTTTACAAAAGTACTATTGAGGTGCCAAGGTACAACGATAGTATCGGATGTTAATCCTGTGGTGCTTCGATATATAGCATGGCACTGTATTCATGATTACTGTATTCATGAGAATCTCACAAAACCTGTCACATTTCACTACAAATTTTAAGGAAAAGTAAAAGGAAATCATTTTGTGACAAACACAAAATGCATATCTAAAAATACTGGGAGATTTTTTTTTTTTTTTTCCAAATACAAACATTTATTTATCTTGCAATTTTTTTTATTGTGTGTGTGCATATTTTTTTTTATATATATATATATAATTTAATATTTTAACACTGTCAGTTACATAAAATATAATAATAGTAATAATAATAATAATAATAGTAATAATAATAATAAAATAATAAATACATATATTTATATATATATATATATATATATATATATATATATATATATATATATATATTTATACATTTAAAAAATACTGAATGATGTGTCGGGTGTAGTTGGTGTAGGGCGATAGATAATAAAAACCATTACGCCTGAGATTTCCCGTAAACCACCAATATCAACATGCGTGCATGTGTGAAATTCATCCTTATATAAGGTTTAAATACACTATACTCAAAGGTAGGTCAAAGTATTGTATTACTGTGTAACATGTCCACAAATAAATAAATAAGCACACCATTGCAGTACTAAGATGCTTTTCTGTAAGTGAATGCAAACAGGGCAGACCAAGTGCTATATTTAATTCCCAAATGCACAGGTTTTCCCGTCTACAGGTTTAGCTGTTATTTCCGACCTCTGAGCAGCCTTCTGGCAACTAGTGAATTCCACTCCAGACTTAGATCAGCTCTCATTCTGATGTTGTGTTCATACTGTGCTCATACAAGGTTGTCATAAATAAGCAACCTATTTGAATTTAAGATTTGCCTAATTATTTAACATGAATGAGTTGATGTGTTGCACGAAGAAGGTGTCAGCTACTTAGATGAATGGACACGACATTAGCATTGACACCAGACAGTTGCTATCAGTGTTCATCTATTTCTTTCACAGTCACTTCCTGAGGGTGTGAGAATGATTTGTCATCTTCATAAGGCATCAGATATGAAAATCTAGGAAGACATAATCTCTAATAAAAGTCGTGGCACTTTGCAAACACATTTTTCATATATATCTCAGTGCTCCCTTGATTTCATCGCTTTGGTAGTACTTTTCATTCAGTTTGTGTTGTGCTGGTGTTTTTTCAGTAGATTTGGTCTGAGGAGATTGCTGAACCCAAGCAGAAGTCACAAGAAATGAATGGACCTCTAGCTTGTGAAATATTCATGCGCAATACACCCCCCCAAAACTCCTCTGCTATTTTCAGAGTGTAAAACAATGTTCCTCACTCTCTACTTCATGGCATAGGCCTTAAAGGAATAATTCACCCAAAAATGACAAATGGCTGAAAAGTTACTCACCCTCAGGCCATCCGAAATGTAGATGAATTTGTTTCTTCGTCAGATTGGGAGAAATGTAGCATTGCTCAGCAATGGATCCTCTGCAGTGAATGGGTGCCGTCAGAATTAGAGTTCAAACAGCTGATCATAATAATCCACAAGTCATCCACACCACTCCACTTCATCAATTAACAGCTTTTTTTGTGTGTCTGTGTGTGTGTGTGTATGAACAATTCCTTTAAAAGAACAATTCACCTCTGAAATTAAAATTCTGTTATCATTTACTCACACTTAATGTGCTCTGATTATGTTTTATTTTGCCACACAACACAGACTAATTTTATATTGCCTTTTTAACCTTTATGTAGAAATAAACACAAGCTTGTATGATTTTGTCTTTCATGGAAGAAAGAAAATAATAGTTTGGCACGCAAATGATGACTGAATCATTTTTTGGGTGAACTGTTATTTTAATAGTCTTTTCAAGGCCAGAAATTACACACAAACACACACCATTTTTGCTCATACAATGTCTTAGTACACAAGTTGTGAATATAAGGTCTATAGAGAGCCAAAACAATCCGTCGAGGAGGCAGTGGAGGAGTCCAACTAATTTTTTCTGCCGTCTGCAGGGAGTTGAAAGGGATGAGCAAGTAAAAATCACCAGCCGTTCTTTGCATAATTCAAGCACCCTGCAAAAAATGAATTAATGATCTCATCAGAGTGCTATTGTGTACACTAACTGTGTAAAATATGCCCAAGCAATTCGTCTGCAAATGCAATGTGAGTACTTATTGTAACATGACACTGGTAATTAAAGGTTTGTGTGACAGTACATTGTAGAACAATGCGCACTTCCACAGCTAGTGGGTACGAACAACAGCACAATCCTAATAGCCAGCTTACGTTGCCTAGATACAGTTGCTGTAATTGTCACAGATGCATGGTTTTACTGTGAAAGCTAATTATGTTTTGTTTTTGTTTGGCTTTTTTTAAAACTGCAATGCATTTGCCACCCCCAAACTTCACGTTTTCTCTGACACCTTTGCCACCCACATCCACAAACGCGTTGGATTTGTTTTGCACAAACGGGACTGATTAAAATGAGAGATAGTATTTAAAAAGTGATGGGTCGTGATCTAAAAATGGGTCACAGGTCCTTTAAGGTCAGGGCTGGCATGGAGAAAGCAATGCCAAATACAAATAATAATCTGAAACTTACCATAGCTAGGACAACAAAATAAATGTTTCTCTAAAGAGAGAAAAAGCTTTCCATCTCAATCCATGAAAAAAATATTTCTGCTGGTTTGTAAGGGTTACTAAAGATTCATTTTAAGCAAGTAATTTTGCATTTTAACTGTTGTCCCCATGCATCTTATTTCAGCATTATAAGCATGTTAAAGGGATAGTTCACCCAAAAATTGATCATGTAGGGACACTTGCTGTCTATGGAAGGGTCAGAGAGCTCTCGGAATTTATCAAAAATACCTTAATTTGTGTTCTGAAGATGAATGGAGGTCTTACAGGTTTTGAACGACAGGGTGAGTAATTAATAACAGAATTTTCATTTTTGGGTAAAGTAACCCTTTAATTTATTTAAATCTTAATATAAAAATATATACATTTATTATATACACTAACAAATCATTGTGGCTTAGTAGATTTTTTTTT
>SCHK01443905.1:1420-12871 GCA_004124795.1 Poropuntius huangchuchieni
ACCAGATTGAGTCCATTACATAATCAGCGGCATGTCATTATTCATTCTTCAGGAGAAACTGGTGAGATTAAAAGCATTTGAAGAAAGCATCCTGTCATCCCACCTGATGTGCCACAGATACTTCTGATCTTTGCTGCCAGTTCTGTGATCGTTTAGCCAAGAAAATGATTTTCTGTTTCTGCCAATTTAATTCAATTTGCTAAGAGGCTACTAATTCTATATCATCTAATAATGCCAAATGGTAGAACCTCTTTGTTCTCTGAATTTCTTTAGATTCTTTTTTGAAACAGAGCTGGAAGAACATCTAGCTTCACATTTACATTACTAGCTGGTTTTATATGATTGTCAAAGCAAACTACCATCTTTTCAGCAACATAGAGAGACAATATTTTGACTTGCAGTAGGTCTGTAGAGAGCTCGAGAGGAAGAGAATTTGGGAGGTAGAATTTTTGAAAACCCATCACTTGAAACAGAGGCAGGTCTGCATGGAATCCACAATAGATTACACTGTGATGGAGTTACATGGGCATGTGTGTGTGCAATGTAGAGAGAGATGTGTGTATGTGTGTGTGGGGAAGAGGAGGAAGGATGCTGTATTCTAGTTGCTTTTAAAGTGTCTATGAAATGGGGCCAGCTTCATTCTGCAAGAGAAGAGCTGTATTTTCGGAGGAAATATACACAGGCTATAGAGACAAACACAGACGCTCACAGAATTTTTGACGCACACTTTTGAGTTGTAACCCAAACAGCCTTTCATCATTCCCCTCTATGACGATACTTTGTATCACCTGAGAGATGTCTGTGGCTAGGCCACAACAACTGTGCTTGGTGTGTGTTGCTGATTGTTTGATCGCAGTCCCAAAAGGCACACGGTTTCATTCAAAGAGACACTCGTTTGCCTTTTTCCTCGAGCCTAAATAATTCAAAACGACTATTGTTTCCTGTGAAAGCACATAGTTTAAGTGAACTCAAACTGTGCTTGATGATAAATTATATAGTTTTATAGTTTCGACATGGTCAGAGGTTGATCTGTGGAGACCAGACTAGTGCTGAACATAGTCAAGACAGAAGCTCTTTCTGAGCAGATATGAGATGGAAGACTTTTCACACTCTGGAGACGTCATCTCGGCATTGCCACAGGGTTGACTTCTTTCATGCCAAAAACAGAAATGACATCTCATATCGCATTATGATCTCTCTAATTAAAAGTCTGGCCTGCCATCTCATTAGCGATGCTGTCATGTATGTGAGTAATAATTCTTTTGTCTCAAAGTATATGTCTATGTAAATGACGCAAAACAGCATTACAACACAAGATAACTGTAACTTGGGTGGAGCACATACAGCAGATATAATTAAAAGTATTTGGACTGCTCCAAAATTGTCATTGGTCGTATTTATTTATGGTTATGCTGCAAGGTCAATAACCAAGGTGTCTGATAAAGTCCTTAATGGTGGGTTAATGATTTAGCTTAAATTATTAAACTGATATTTAAGATGGATAATAGAATTTCATTAATAATTCAGCTCTGAATCTTTTTTAAATGTCAGAGTATAGATACAGATATTCAGTGTCATTTAACCGAATGTGTGTGTGTGTGTGTGTTTATATATATGTATATATATATATATATATACAATGTAAAAACACATGTACTAGCAATCCATCAAACCTATAAAATATATCTCAGTTTGTCTGAACAGATACAATCAAATTTTATTTGAAATTTATTTTCAGCATGATTTTTTCCTGCCAGTGATGGCTAAGTCCTTCTAAATATCCATGCATATAAATCATGATTGTAAATGTCAGAATGCTGTGCATTTCAGTGTTTATTTGATATACGTAATACAAAAATAAAATCAAAATCAGTAAATATCCAATATTTATTGATAAACAGACTCAGAGTTGTGCTGTTGTGCTCAGTATAAGTGAAGTTATTAGTTTTCTTCAAAGGTGCGCCCACAGATTTTCAGTTATATTTGTCACAAAATGAGCCTTGCTATTTTGGTCTAAGCTACACTCTTTGCAGCTTGCAATTCTTCATAAAAGCACTATACAGAAAGGGCCATCCACCAGTGAAGGTGAATGCCGATGTGATTGACAGCTCCTTTATACTTCACAAGAGAGAGAAAGATGAGCTTTCCCGCAGACAGGAAAGCCCAGACCCAGAAACAGATCAAGAAGTAAGTTGCTGCTCAGTTTTGGATCGATAATATCTAAAGGGAAAAGCCCACTGGGAGGCTCTTGAGAGGCAATAGCCCAGAGGAAGCAGGTAATAAAAAAGACAAGTGCTTTACACAATACAGAAAAGTGTGCTCTAATAAAAGACCCACCATTTCTGCCTTTGTTTTCTTGAAAGGGTATAAACTAATTCCAACATGAACACAGATGATATGGATTGGTTATGTTGCAATGCGCTATGAATATATGGTCAAAACATATGCATTTGTGAGTATGTCCCAAGTGCAAAGAGGCTTTAAATGCAATTTGTAGATTATAGAGTAATGTGAGATCATGTGAGATTTAATCACCAATGTGATTTGGAGGATCAGCTCCAAAGAATTTCCCACGGTTGGTTAACTGTAATTTGAAACTGCCGCTCACCAGTGTAGTGAGCTGTACTGAGAAGTCAAACCTTCTCTAGCTCTCATCTGGGCTTCCATACACTCGAGCAAATGTGTTCTCAAGTCCCTGTCACGAGTCCAAGTCTAAGGCTCTGCCAACAAGATCGAATACAGACAAAACCAAAGCAGAACAGAAAAATATGGGACAGTCAAAATATAAGTAAGTAAGCAATACTTTTTGTGCCTGATGGGCTTCCTCTTACTTAAACAATGGTGGTATTCTGGAAAATATGTCTCCTTTATTTTAGACCTAAACACATGTGTTGTTTCTAATTTTGAGTCCAAGTCTTAGTTCTCTGCACTTTTTCATTGCAACATTTTAAACTCACTTTCAGCAGAAGAGTTCAGGGCAAGTCCAACCCACAGTTTTCATACAGTTTAAAGATCGCTATGCTATGAGTGTATAGTTTGTCTTTGTGTCTCTGCCGTTTGCTGAAGTCTTGCCCTGTCTCTCCCAGCCTTGACGGATACGGGTGACATTGCGGTCCACGCATGGAGTGAGCAGGATTAGCTTTAGAATCAGAACCACACAGGGGACCACCAGAGACAACATGTATGCTGGAGGCATCCACCACCTATATGATGTAGGTTTCAGAAATCTGTCCCAGCCATACAGAAATGTGTGAGCGGTGCAGAGCAGCAGGGTGATGTAGCCAAGTTTGGACTGTAGAAGAAAGGAAGAAATTAACCAATTAAGGAATTATGCTTTTTTAAACTTATAAGTAAAATAATCTTAAGTGATACTCAAATTTATGCATTTCCACAGACTGACAATGTAATACCTGTACAAAACGAAACTCCCTCCAGTTTAGAGAGTTGCTCACAGATGGAAGGGATGTAATTCCTAGTAGGACAAACAGCCCAAATCCAAGAATTCCCATGGAATAGTAGGAGTCAATACGCCAGGCCGCTGTGTTGTCAAACTCATAGGTTTTATTATCTTTTACCTGCAAAACACAATGAGTTAGTTCCTTAGCTCTATCCTTTAGTCAGTGTACAAGTTTTGCTTTAATGTAGCCTGTAGTAAAATAGAAGTTGTAAAGTCATCAAACAGCATTTGCAACTCAATTTACTTTAGTAATATGACATTATTTATTAGTGAAACAGGATCTTAAACAAGAAAAAAAAAAAAAATTAGGACAGGGCAGGAATTTGTTGGATCTTAAAAATTGCCCACATTAGAACAGTATTCAACTTACCAGTGATATAGTGTAGACATTTATCCTGTAGCGTACATAATATCTGATGGGTATAACTAAAGTGTAGAGAACATGTAGAAAACCGAAGGCCAGCGCTAACAGACCCAGCTGCTTCCTACACAGCATCCAGCGATCCAACCAATCAGGGAAGCGACGGTATTTAGTGCCGTTATAAAGTTGCAGAAATCCAGCCAATGCACCCGGCAGGTAACAGAGAGCCAGCATCACCAGAGAGACGATGGGAAAGACCTTGTTGGCCAGCGAGATCATAATGCGAAAAGCAATGTCTTTACCATTGGTAACACGCTCATAGATAACATCTCTTGTGAGCGCGTAGAAGAATATGAAAGCTGTTAAACAAATGGCGATGTTGACAGGAAGTCTCCAGAGAGGGAAGAGCTGCAAGGGAAGATCTTCCAACTCAGCAGCCGCTCGGAGGGAGCCTCTGTCCAGGGCAGTGAAACCAAGACTTTGAGCAATGTCCATCACTTGCTGTTTAGCATCAGCACGGTCTCCACAGATAAGTACCTAAACAAACGAAGAATAAAAAACAGTGTCATGAAAAACAGAAATAATTCACTTAAGATACATTGTTGCATAATATTTTGTGTAGGCCTAAAAATGACAGAAAAAACTGAAAATTTTATAGTAAACACTTACTTACTTACTTACTTAACAGTAAATTCCTGTAAAATTTACAGGAAAAAAAAAAAAGTAAATTGACGTTCCAAGAATTTCCTGCGGTGCATTTCAAATTTTGTTTGAATTTGGTGTTTTTTCTTTAAAATCACTATGTTTTTTCTTTGTTTTTTCTTATCAGTTGTGTCAGAGGTTCTTAACCCTGGTCCTCGCGACCCCCTGCTCTGCATATTTTGCATGTCTCTCTTGTTTAACACACACGTTCAGATCATTAGCCCGTTAGAAGAGAGCTCCATGAATGAACTTTGTTCCGACTGACATGTTCCCTAGATAGTGTTCACTGTTCTCTACTCGCTACACATGGGAAATCATCTGAAGTTTACTTCACTTAAAAACACAGATTTGCCGTAATCGTGAGATCACAGATAATGGGGTAAGACAGCAAACCAGTTTTTTACATTGATTTTTTTCATTTCATAATGGAACTTTGTTATGTCATACTCAGAAAATCTTGCATATAGTGCATATTTAATCTAGGTTAATGTTAATTACGACAAATATGAATACATTTTTAGGATTTGTTTAAATTGACATTGAAGTATTGTGAATTAACAATGAACAATAGTATATTTACAAATTCTAAATAGTTTTAAATGTGGTACAAAATGTTCATTGTTAGTTCATGATACCTAATGCATTAAGTATTGTTAACAAACAGAACCTTATTGTAAAGTGTTACCACAAAAACTACTCGTGCAGCAAATTATTTTCAAGTGGTTTGATTGTTTTTGATTTATTCTAACAAGTTGCCATTCTGTTGACCTACACAACCTTTTGAAACAAAATGCTTCTTTAATAGTTTCAGACAGCAGTGAAATATCCTCTGGGAATTAAATTTAGTTCACAGCAATGTGCAGTGTGAGCCTGAACAATACAATATGTTGTCACAGTTGGCCTTTAGAAAAAAGAACAAGAAATTGTAATCAAAATGAGAAATAATAACAAATAGACTGCTTGGCCGGGTGTGACTATTCATTTTTATTGAGAAACACACAAACAGGTGTCAAAGAACATACGCACTAACATAGCAATAATAATGGTTTGCCAGAGCTCGGATTCCATCTGGCCAGTTCTCAACCACCACCTGCTGATGTAAATATGACTTTCCTACAAAAAGACTCTATCACTAAGAGGGAGACTCTTGCCTCATTTCACGAACAATGAACTGCTATAACAGAGCATTGTGACATGGACACAGACATTTATACTTGCATTAATGGCTCTTTTGTAATTTGTAGAGAAACTGTACGTTTTTGTTGTATGATATATGTCACCCAGCTGCCTCGCAGCATTAATGAAGTACAATATGAAGTGCAGCGGTATGCCATTTATCATGTCTGATTTGTCTTTTTGTTCATACTATGACAAAAGCTCATATAAACACCTTCGTTCAAGGCTGGTTTGTGAAACAGTCTGTTAAGCTTGATTCATTAAATATTAAACAACTCCTCTGTGCTTTGTCCCTTGTTGCTTAAATGATTAACAACATTTTGCAAAATTTGGAGAATGATGCATGAGAATTTCTGTCTTAATCATGTTCTCTCACTAATTTTACAGTTCTTTGATTGCTCCGTCTGAATAAAATGTGTTTATTTTTGTGAATTTGTGTAAGCATAAAAAATATTCAATTTATTTGCTTGTTTACATTGATTTAAATGTTTTACCTGCCTGTATATTCTGTCCATCTGAATGATGTGTTTATGTGTATGTGTGTGTGTATGTGTGTTTTACCTGTCTGTTGGCATCTAGTCCTCCAGACTGCAGTGCCCAGGCAGAGATGGTGTTGAAGGCTTTGACTACCGTTGCCCCTGGAACCAGCCTGCTCAGGAATTCTGCATTGGATTCTGGGTACAGACCCCTCTTGAGATTATTGCTGACGTCTACCAGCACCTTTCCCTCGAGATCTGAAGCCAGGGAGCTCAAAAATCCATAGTGCTCCCTCTGCACAGCCACGAATACCACATGTGCATCACAAGCTGCTGCTGCATGAGTCATGACCTTCGACCCCTTAGGCAGCAAGAGAGAGTTTTTAGGGGCCCGGGATCCATATACAACACTGTATCCCGACTGGAGCAAACGAAGCCCCAGTGAGCGTCCAAAATCTCCCGTTCCAAAGATGCACACTGTCTCTGGTTTATGCATCTTTCCACTTAGATCTGTCATTGCAACTGAGTCTGAATTCATTTCTAAAAAATAAGAGACAACAGCATAGACTGTATAAGGAAAATAAAGTTCGATTAAACCCACAAGTAAAGGCTATTGCAAAGTGCACGAAAAGAACACCATTTACACTTTTAATTTCAGATTTGGTACAAGTGCTGTGGCTGTAGATGATTATATTTCTGCTTGAGTGATTTAAATGCTTGTTTTTTTGGGCCACCACAGGCTATGATGGTGTAATCAAATTTAATTATGGTCTGCACATAGTACATTTGGATGCACCAGTTAATTTATGGTTTATTTTGCTACCTCAAATGTACATAGGCTGAGATAATGCAAAATACTCAGATTATAACCTGAAGGCAAAAAACTAAAACCTAAATAATCCTTAAAAAAAATGTAATTAAATGAAATGAAATTAAAAAGAATCAACAAATACTCACCGATAAAATATATTTTCAGGAATTTGTGCACCAGTCTCTGAAAAATCTCGTTTAGAGTCAGATCCTGACTGTTGAGATCACTGACTAAGAGTGAGATTTTATTGCAGAATTTCTGAATCGCCTGTGCCAATAACTATCGTCATATCCCCAAAAGCTGTTTGGCAATGTGGTGTGATCATCAAAACCAGCTTTTACTCTTCTTCTTGAGTTCTTCTGTAATTTCCCTTTTATCCAATGGCGTTTCTTGTGGGACTGAGGCTGTTTCTCGCCTGCACGGGTCTGTTTATAAGCACGTGTGTGTGTGAGAGGCATTTTTTATGAGCCTGTGACCTGCCCACAGCTCAGTGGGGGTGTAGATTTGGGAAAAGAGAGAGAGAGGTTGTTTTGGTAATGGATACAATCCAATGTGGAAATTCCAGAGCAACTGTAACTCCGTGTGTGTGTGTGTGTTTGTGGGCTAAAAGGCACAGAATGTTTGCTTGGATTTACCTCCTGTGTGTTTTGAGGCCAAGGCCTGCCTGGAAGTAAGTTGCGCAACAGCGGAATAACTGCAACGGTCTGGCCAAGTATTTCAACGCTTCAGAAACATTTTGTTTTCCTGAATCAGCATTGTTCTGCTATAAATCAAAAAGGAAAAATACTTTGTCTGTTGTTTGTAAGTTCATCCAGAAGTCTTTCCATAAACAGAATGAGAGTATTTCTTCATATGCTTCATAAAAAAACAGACTTGTGTGACATATACTACTCCCAGAATCTTGAATGATACAATACAATTATCA
Source organism: Poropuntius huangchuchieni (assembly GCA_004124795.1). NCBI lineage: Eukaryota > Metazoa > Chordata > Actinopteri > Cypriniformes > Cyprinidae > Poropuntius > Poropuntius huangchuchieni. The sequence continues at coordinate 9,329 of SCHK01443905.1, forward strand.
CAGCATGCATGATCTGCTGCATGCCTCCACCCATCTGTGAAACCCAGCAATAAGCACATGGAGATTATTTATGATGACGTTAATAGATCAGCAGACCCCTCGTATGTATCCATATTAAGACTACCGTACCAGGGTTAAGACTTAAGGGGCACAGTCACGGCATGACTCCAGTCCTGCATGATCAGCAATACATCACATACTGTAAGCTCCTCATTACTCCTGTTCTACTGCCTGAGAGCTGAGAGACTTCTTTGTCATTTATAATTATAACTGCATGTGCCTACCTGCAGTCTGGGCCACCCTCAACTTGCCTCTCCTGAATAGGAGTGTGTGTTATGCTACGCAAGCATGAGAAATGGAATCCAGATGATTGTTTTCTAAAGGAAGTTTTGAATGAAACGTTGACCCAGATCTAAATAAGCACACATGGTACAGGTATGCGTGGGATTGGGGTCTTAAAATGTCACAGATGTACAGATATTTATGCACGCTTGACACGGAACGTTTGTGGGTTTAAAGGAATATTCCACATTCAGTACAAGTTAAGTGCAATCTAAAATGGTAGTGGAATAATGTTGATAACCCCTATTTATTTTCTCTTAAAAATATAAAAAATCTTAACAGAAGGCACTTACAGTAAAAGTGAATGAGGCTAGTCTATTAAAAAAAAATACTTATGGTTTTATTAGTATTTTATTTTCACATGGGGATTTTTTTTACTACTTTTAAGGAACACTCAGAACCTAAAAATTATTGTAAAATTAAAAAGAATGATTTGCAATTCTTACCTTACAGGTTTTAATAGAAGAATTAAGGTGAGTGCTTTTCATTCAGGTTCACAGAAATTGGCCCCTATATTTACTTCCATTGATGGCTTTTTTTAATAATGTATTTTTTAATTATTTTATTTTTATTTTTTGTGGTAATTGCCATTGTGCCTCAAATGCTTTTGTCTGAACATAATTTATACAGAATCTTCCTTTAAAAGTGGACTGTTTGAGTGTTGCATCACACTCTGATTAATTAGCATGTGTCAGTGTGTTTCTGTGATGCTGGGCTGTGATACAATTTTTTTATTTTATTTTTATTTTTTTGTGAGCTGCATGCAGTCATGGTTGCATTCATTAGTGAGGGTATGAGTGGTGAGAATCATTCAGAAAACCTGTCTGAAAAAAAAAAGTTGAAATTCACTGTTAGCTGTTACAAACTCTAAATTGGAACATGGTCTGTCTGCAATATGTGAACTCAAACATAATTAAATGCAGTCTTAGCCTCCTAGCTCCCCCAGCCATGAACAGATCTTCTCATTTGCATCTGGTATCGTAAGGAAATGAAACCAGAGTAACTCACATGAAAGAATGGGCAATTATGATATTTGGACAACGTTGGCCAAAAATTTCAGTAATTTCCGAGATGTCAACAGGAAATGCAGAGGCACAGCAATGATAGTTACCGCAGATGAAGAAAGAAATGTTTGTTATGTTGCCTGGTAAACCAAGGACAGATATGGAAGGCTAATGGTTTTATGCAGAAATTACAGGGTAGATTCTCCAAAGAAAATTGCAGGAGTTTTTCAAGGAGAATTCTGCGTACGTTTGAGTGCAAGGGCAAGAAAATGTCTCATTCCGTCGAGAAGCCATTTCAGTGTGTATTTATACACACATTTGAGCCCCTGTTTCATTGTGCAAAAGTATATACTGTATAAGTACATATATCTGGGATTTTGATTCTTTTTTTTCTCTCGATTGTTTCAACTGATTCACCCTAATGGCCTCTTGAACTTTTCAAAAACCTGTTTGTTTTTTCAAAGGCATTAAAACACATTTTGAACAATTTCTTGTAAGTTTTTGTTTTCTCTCAATAAAAGTAGAGATGCTCTCTTTCCTTCTCTCTCTGTCAGACAAACACAGATTTGGCATTCACAAGCTGGAATATTTAAGGTCATGTCCCTCTCCCCCAAACCTCTTTGGCACCCTGTGCATTTCCCGCTCTGTGTTGAAATCTGGGGTTTATTTGGTTCATTAAGTACAGAATGTGACATCGTCTGAATGCATTCTTTAATTTTAGTCCAATATTGCTAAACAGTGTGTGACGGCAGTATTGCATATGAAAAGTAATCACACGGATGATATTTACTCACTGTGGAATTGACACTGACGTGATGGGACGGATTTACATAAGAAGAATGAGAAGAAACATGGTGGCGTGTTACTATCTGACAGCTTGATGAACATGGGAGTTCATTTGCACATATTGTCATGTTTTTGAAGGAGGTATCGGGAGAATACAGTGTTTATTGTGTGAAGTGTTTACTGACAGTTATCTTCTTACATAAAATGATGTGAAGAGCTGGAATTGCTTCCTCTGTTCTGATACAGTTTTTGAATCACAGATACAGACATCAGAACACAACAGATTTTGGACAGAATATGTTCTTCCTGGCTTCTGTCGCTGAGCAATTCCACCTCATAAATTCCCCCATTTGTTTTGTATGAGCAGAGAATGTTTGTGAGAACACAGATGACATCTGCCTAGTAAAATCTGAAGCACAACAATTTTGGCTTTATCAGGGAAGATTTTGAACTGTGTACTATGAATTCCAAGAACTCCATTATCAGTGTTTCTTTTCCTACTGCGGTGAGAGATGGGGTGTAAGGAATATTGTTTTTTTCCCCATTCTTTTTAGGAAATGTGTTTTTGGAGTTGTGGAAAAGGTCAGATAACACACTGAGCTTAGGTTCAGAATTTATTGTCTTAATTTCTGCCTTTAAGTAGTCCGGACACTTACAAATTGTGCTTATGTATAGGGAGAGAGTGAGAATGGGAGAGCAAATGGAGACTTTGCCTTGTGAAGAGATCTCAACAATGACACAAACTATTATTAAATGTGTGTCTGTGTGTGTTGTGAGTGTGCTTAGCAAATGAACAGATTTTATAATTTAAACATAATAACTACAAGTATCTGAAATATGAATGTTAAAAAAACGGCTATTGCAATCAGTCAACAGTGGTTTTCAAAGTTGTGTGGCGCGACCCCTAGAGATCCGTAGAGGTATTGCAAGTGGTGCGCGGGAGAATTCCCTATACAGTAGTTGTCACATCTTCTGCATTACTTCACATTTAAATTTGCCGCATTTAAACAAGAGAGAAGCAAGGACGTTAGTGAGCAGTTTCCTCCCTCTTCTCCTTATATGGTAAAATTCACTGCACTACACTTGAGTAAACAATAACATCCTCATGTGTAAAATTAAAATGGCAGGTTTCAGTGGCGGAAGGGGAGATTTTCAGGGAATAACAACCTAAACTCCGTTCTTTTGCTCACACAGAACTGTTGTATGACTTTAGAAGACTTGGAATATAGTGTCATACAGTTATTTCTGTGTTACTTTTTTGCAGAGATGGGAAGTAACGAAGTACAAATACTAAATAAAAAAATATCGTTACTGTACTTAAGTAGATTTTTCTTGTATCTGTACTTCACTATTTATTTTTCTGACTACTTTTTACATTTTTACACAAATATCTGTACTTTCTACTTCTTAC
>SCHK01443916.1:0-10068 GCA_004124795.1 Poropuntius huangchuchieni
ATATATTTAATATAGAAATTCTAAGGCATTATAGAGTAAATGTATTTGCTGTCAATTTAATGCACATTTACTGAATAAAAGTATTCATTTCTTTAAAAATTATTTTTTGAATGGCAGTGTACCATTAGTAGCAAATGATTACCATACTCATAATTATTCATAGATTTCTGTAGGTCAAATGCTAGACCATGCTGCTAGCAAACATCAAGGTCATGGATTAGTTTCCAAGGGAACACACATAGTGATAACATAATATGGGACTCCAATATACAGTAATTCAATTAATATCATGGCATAACCCGGGTATATGTCCAAAAACATGGTATTTCCGTGGCACGCGTTTAATAATATACCAACGTCTGGCAGATGTTTAGTGTTTCTATATATATCACATGTGTCAAGTAACGAAATGATTAATGCACATTTCCCATTAGGCAATGTGAGGCCATAGAAGAAGAATAAAGAGCTAGTGAGAGACAGACAGCAAGAGAGCGAGAAAGATTTATGGAAGATAATGCTGCTGTAAGACAGGATCACCGGAGTTCAAAGTGTTGTCAAGATGTGGCATGACGCAAGCAATCAAAACCATTACATCTGTAAATGTTGAACGCGACAACTGAACCACACAGTTAACCAGTACCGCACACATGTGACATCTCTGAATAAACATTGCCATCGGAAAAAGAAAATGAATATTGCTCATCACGATAAACACTGCTACACCAGGCCTGCTCGCATGAGTGCGACGGCAGATTCACACAAACACGCGCAAGGACACGAGGATATTTAAATATGACATACTGATACAACCATCTGCAAGAACACATATGCCACATTTGAATATCTGCATTATGCATCAGCAAGCCACTTTATGGTTGGTTAATCTCCAATGATTATTGTACTGACTCATGAATAAGATTATTGGAGAGTTGCAGCACGAGGATGGAGTTTAATATTCTTCATAATGCATTTATTTCCTCCTCCATTCTGAACAACAGAACAAAAACACATTTGTTAAACACACAAAATCAATCTGCCCATATAAATGTGTGTAAGTAATGTTGTTCTTTCTTCCAAGGGCAGCTATCAAGATTTGCACTAGCCGTTGACAGTTGTACCCTTGCGCTAACACACACACACACACTCATATATCAATGTCATTAATGTTGGGGACGCGGCTCCAACATTTTTATTTATGTGACTTTTGCAACAGGCATTTAGCACATCAGTGCACTGCAGGACATGAGGGAGGGTGAGCCGACACATATTTCAACCTCTGTACTCTAACTGAACTCAGTTTATCTGGTGCCACTATAAACGCCAAGCCAAGATATGCTGGCAATGCCCTTGGCACACAAACATAACACTTCTCTTTGTTTCACACATCCTGCATCAGATACGTGCAAGTGAAGCAGGAGTGTAACAGCAATTTTCTAGGTAAACAGCGCTGACTTATGTAAATAAAGCACAAAAACAAGCCTAATTTACATAGAAAGGTGTGCTGAATGACAATGACTTAAAGGGATAGTTTGCCAAAAATGAAAATTGTCATCATTTACTTACCCTCATGTTGTTCTAAACCTGTACAGCTTTCACAAGAAGACATTCTGTTTATTTTTTTGTCCATAGAATAGAAAGTCAACTGGGGTTGTTTTGAACCCTCCATTGTTTGGACAAAAACAGTTCTTTATAATATCTTCTTTTGTATCTCACAGAAGAAAGAAAGCCATACAAATACAGTGCAATAAATCAGTGCAGACGGTACCTGGTTAAACTGAATTACAGAAGGATAAGTTTGTAAACTAGATCCGCGTTTTTAGGCTGAAATGCTCAAGTGGATCAACTATTTAATGAATTTAATCTTGAGTATGTAATTTTTATAATGGCCACAAATGAAAATGGTTATCAGGAGAGGGCCACTGATAATTGTTACAACTTTGATTATCATGAAATCTAATCAACATAAGAAGGGGGACCGCATTTACATCCTACCCAGAGCTCAGGGGTAACTAAGAAATGTTCAAATCAATGGGATTTAGTCTATAGAATAGAACAGAAAATGCTGTTTGTTTCCATTAAAGGGTCATGATCTGCCTTTGTTTTTTTATTCTGTACTGTTCTCTGAGGTCCACTTATAATTTCATCAAGACATAAAAAAAAACATAATTTAAAAGAAATGAGCTGTTTTCTGTCCAGTTATTAACCCCTTTTTGACAATCCTTCGTCAAATCATGCCTAGTTTGTAAACAAAGCCGTGGTGAAATGAAGAGAACAAAGGGTCACATACTTACTGACATAGCCTGGATCTTAATTAAAAATAAAGTTATCATTTATATTAAGTTCAGAAACTTACAGGATGTTTTTATAGCACAATGACCTCTTATATGTCAAAAGATGAGACAAAGAAAGAGGGAATTTTGGTTTCTCAGTTCATTACCCCTTTAAGCAAACATGAGATATAACGCCTAAGTAGAAGAACTCCTCAACTTAAAAGTGCTAATTGTTTTGAATGTCAAGGCAACCATCTTACAGAACCATCAGCATTTCATGGCAACACTATCAAACAAACAACATTAAATATACACAAGCCAGAGACTAATTGTGATATGCAAGATATAAACAGCATGACCTAATTCATTTCCAGCTGCTATTTCAAGGAACCCAAAAAGACACTGTGATGGTGCTTGCAGATTGTCATGTACTGTATGTGTGTTTTATATCACTTACGTGTGCCAGTCGGTCAAAGCGTGCAAAGAGTTCATTGAGCATTCGAACAAGTTCCTGAGCGGAGAGTGTGGTGGAAAGATTGGTGAAGCCCTTCACATCAGCAAAGAGAATGCTGCACAAAACACACACGCACATAGATCAGCTAAGAAAAATCACAACAATTTTCCCAAACATTTTACAGCCAATCAGTGAATTAAACATGCAAAACTTCATAAATGTACAAGCTAATTGTACTAATAAGTTAACATTTGATAATAATGAGAAATGTTTCTTGAGCACCAGATCACCATATTGCCTTAACGATCATGTGACATTGAAGATTGATAATTTGCCATAACGGGAATAAATTCTATTTAAAAGACAGTAAAAACAAACGAACAGTAGTTTCAAATTGTTATAATATTTTACAATATCATCACTGTTTTTACTGTATATTTAATCAAATAAATGCAACCTTGGTAAGCAAGTGATGCTTTTCAAAAACATTACAAAATCTTGTAATACTGACTCTAAATATTTGAACAGTAGTGTAACTACACAAATAACAACAGATTACAGAAATTATGCTGTGGAACATGCCACTTGTACAAATTTCTAAATGAAGAGATTTCATGTAAAGACCAGATTAATCTGACATTAAATGTTGTTTTATGACAGTACATGTATTCTGTCTGTGATCACTAAGAACACATTTATGTTTTTACACATATATTATATAAATCAATTTAGTAAATTGTGGCTTCATTTAGACTAAAATGGCCATGAACTGGCATTTTTCGGGCCTATTTGGTTGTCACCTTATGGTGACAGACTGTGCTTTGCTGGGCTACTAGTTTGGGTTATAAAAGAGAGTGACTCAGCCATAATCAAGGATGACTGAGCCATAACAGCGGGTGACTGAGCCGGAACGGTGGGCGACCGAGCCTTAATGGCGGATGACTGATTCAATTCCATTTGACTCTCTTCTATTCAATTCATGATGACTGTACCACAATGGAATAAATTACCTCACGTTCTCATAGCGGTGAATGTAGATACGGTGAAACTGGTGCTGTAGGGTCTCGTCCTCCACACTGGTCATGTCGTTAATCATCTCCAGCACTACAAAGCGTGGCAACACCGACAACACCAGACGCTCCTAACACAGGTGCAGCATGGGTAATGTGCATCATTAAACATTGACTTAAATCATTCAGTCACTGAATGCACACTTACACAAACAAAAACATAATTTTCATATTATACACATCAATTCCCTTTGAGTTTTAACCTGTTTCCAAATTCAACTAGTTTACAAGTCTTACCTTTAAATTACTTCCAAATGATGAGGTAGAATTTCATTAGGAATTTAATTAGTTTTTTGCATTATTTTTATTATTTAACACAACACATTACAATGTGATACAGTTTCCTTTTACAGCAATAACAGCTTCTAGTCATTTTTATCCAGTGTTAGTTCCCTTAATGGTTCACCAGTCAATCAAATAACCCCAGGCATCCAGCACACAGGGCTAAATATAAATGCATAACAGTGTCTAACATAATTTCCCAAAAATTAAAATGCATTTATAATTCAGTACAATGTGCTTTTACAAAACACTGCAAAGAACAAATACGTTAAAGCTTAAGTGCAAAATTTTTTTTTTTTTTTTTGTTTCAACCAGATTTGACAAACAGTTCCCAATCTTCCATTGGTCGGACTCGAAAACCGTGCCATTGGTTGAGCCAATATTGTGGTGTTGGGCTGGTCAGATGCATAAAGAAACAGCAATCACAGCGCTTACACTTTTTATGAGAAACAGCTGCCTCTCCATATTAGTTTGGCTGAGGTAGGAGAAAGTATTTTCAAATATCAAAAAAATTACACACCTCAGCTATAATTCACCTTTGTGACGATAAAGAGCAGGCACTGCAAATATAAATTCAACAAGCCAGAGTTTGTACTCTCACCACTGGCTGGGCTAAAAGCAGGGGAAATTTGGGTAGATGGATATACAAAAGAAGAGGAAATGCAAGCGCGCGCACACACACACACACACAGTGGTACCAGCATGGGCTCCACTTGACTGGCAAATAAAACCCACTTCAGCAAACAGCCGGAGAGCTCTCAGAGAAAGAGATGGGTGGGGGGAGGGGGGAGATGGAGAGAGATTCCCTAAGGAGTCTCGGAACCTTTCTACACTAGCCTTCTGTCCCCATGAGATGCTGTTCTCATCTTTAAATCAATTACTCTCACCCACTGCAGCCCATTGCTGGTGAAGGAGTGTGATATAGCAACATTACATTTGTGCATGAGTGTGCACACACTTTTAAAAGGTTGGGGTCAGTTAGTTTTTTTTGGAAAGGAACTGAATATTTTTCCTCAGCAAGGAGGCATTAAACTGATCGAAAGTGACAGTAAATACATTTATACTGTTACAAAAGTTTTCTGTTTCAAATAAATGTTGTTCCTTTGAACTATCTTTATCAAAGATTCCTGAAAATATGTATTACATTTTCAATAAAAAAATCAGGTAGCACAACTGTCTTTACATTGATAATAAATGTCCCGAGTACTGAAAATTCAGCTTTGCCATCACAGAAATAAATAAAATTTTTAAATACACTCAAAAAGAAATTTGTTGTTTTAAACTATAATAATATTCTAAAATATTACTGTTTTGTATTTGTAATCAAATAAATGAAGGCTTGTTGAGCAAAAGAGACTTATTTCAAAAACATTGAAATAATCGTACCAACCCCAAACTTTTGAAAGGAAGTTGTATGTGTATGTGTTTGTTATACTTTTGTGTAGTATTGTACAACTCTTCACCATAAAAAAAATAATTTACCATTGAATCCACAGTTTCTGCCAAAACACCCAATGCAATGATGGCTATACTGTAAAATCATTTACAAGTTTTTTTTGATGGCAGCGGCCAATACAATGCTAATGTAAAACTGAATCCAAGCAAATTCATAGCAAAAACAGAAATGGTTTACCCTTTACTGAGAAAGCTGCCATTTCTCTTAATTGACCAAAAACACAGTTACCAAAATTGTCAAATATTGGCTGATTAATTGGGTGTATGACAAATACATGTCAATCACTATGAGTAATTGCTATTCTGCCAGAAAGTATGGTTAGCATTGCAATTTGTTGAAGAAGTTGTTTTGTTTACCACACTTACAGTATACTTACACTTCCTGGAAACATCTTAAAGCACGTGAGCCACATGTTTGCATGTGTCGCGTGAGTGTGTGTGAAGGAAACTTTTCAAGTTTGCGAACACTAACCTGTCGCTGGTTCTCGGTCTCCAGACGGAGACGTGCCTCGATGCACCTGCGTGTCTCCAGAAAGGCCTGTCGCTGGGCGCGGTCTGACAGGTAGCTGATAAACATCCCTGCAGTGTTTATACATAAGAACAGCAGCACCTGAGCTAACAGCTGAAGAGAAAGAGAAAAAAAACACAAATTTAACAACCTTAAGCAATTAGAGGGCTAAACTACAGGTGAAACTTCTCTACATCCATTTAGCAGCTGTATACTCTATGACCACATGTGGAATTTTACACTGGAAACTCAAACAAACACAAAAACAGCATAAAAAGTGTCCAAAAGTAATATTTTGAAACATGAGATAATGGCGAGTGAGTTGAAAACATTTTCCAGCAATAAATATGAAACAGAGAAAGAGTGATTTTGTCCCTCATGTTTTAATTTTGGTGGATTAATGCATAGAATATTTCCTCATTTAGCAGATACCAGCCACTGCCAAGTCAGTTTATTTANGTGTTTTAATTTTGGTGGATTAACGCATAGAATATTTCTTCATTTAGCAGATACCAGCCACTGCCAAGTCAGTTTATTTACACGCCAAAGGCTTTTTTTTTCTTTTGCATTTGGCAAGTGTAAATTTTAGACCCTGAGCATAAGCATACAAGAGAAAAATACTTAAATGCTTATTTTAATTTAAACGCAATACTATTCCCAAGGAGACAGAAGCTAAATGTCATGTTTCTCTCTCTTTCACACAAACACACGCACATACATAATTGCACATTAATGTGAAATTAATAAATGTCAGACATATACTGGAGGCAGAGTACAATATTTTACAGTTAATAAGCATGCTATTATTTTAAATGTACTCATTTAAAAGCAAAGAGGTTTTAAAAAAGAGGTTTGGTTTTCAGGTCCAATCATTTAACTGTTAACTGTGTCACTGTTTAGATTCATAAATTCAAACTTCATACACACTGTGATTTTCTTATGATAAGTTTGTCAAAATATTTTGAGTCTATATAATGCTAAAAACCATGCTGATTTTCCATTGCTGTTTTTGTCTTTCTTGCATCTTATGTACAACTACATTAGAACTGAATAAACAAAATCACATTTACAAACACGTCACTTACTTCAAGTGATTTGCATGTTTTAGCTTAAAATAAAAAATAACATGAATTAGCCTTCAGGCAACAGCTTAGCTGTTCTCCTACCATGCATTTCCAACTGCTTTCCATCTTCTGATTGGCTTATTACAGCCCAGTAGAAACCAAGCAAACAAAACAAAGGACTCATCCAACCCATCCACTAGGGGGAGTTAAACCAGTTAGGCCTCTGAAATCAATAAGATATCAAATATACTGACTTTCTAATAAATATAGACACATCTTCATATAAGACTGACAGTTAGGCCACAAAAAAAAAAAAAAAAAAAAAGACCTTCCAAATTTGTAATCTTCAGAATGATTGGCTGTCTGCTAAGAAATTTCCAGGGCTCAACAGAGTGAATATATTGTATTTACAAGGTACAATTAGTGTCTAATTAGGCAGTTTTGATTTCAAATCAAGACAATATACAGTCACCAACAACATAAGATACACTCTTTCTGTTTTTCCAGTAAAGTAGCCACCAAGGCATAGCAAATACTGTATGTTATATACACAGAGGTGCATATTTATATTTAGACATGGGAACAAACACTGTTAGTTTACTGCATTTGGAACATATACTGTCATGCCTCTCGGAGGAATCCAAAAATACACACGTTTTACCAAACATGTCGTGAAATCTCCAGCGAGTATGATGTAACCACCTGCAATAATTAACACTCTAAAACAATCACTGCAGAAACATGTTTAAGCATGTCTCCGCACCTATTACTACAAAAGCCTCATAGGCATTTGTGTGCACGTGTATGTGTGCGTGTCGGTGAGACACATCCCTCATGGGAATATAAATTTTATGACTGATTAACAAGCCCCCCATGCTTTACAGTTTCAATTACTTCGGGTTTTTTTGTCCCGCGGGGGCATTAAAGGACTGCCATTTCAGACAGAGGCCCTAATTAATACAACCCCTCCAGTACACACACACACACACACACACACACACAGCAGAATTAATGCAGTAAACATCATCAACATTCAAAAATCAAGCTAGCATGCAAATTGACTAAAATACGACTTTTAATAATTGTAATCTTTGCTATTTGTAATTGTAAATGATATTTACAAACACATAAACAACACCAGCATGCACTTTAGCAACGTGTGTGTAATAATATACAATAGAGCACACACAGAGGTCAGTGATGTGGACAGTTTTAATAGGAAAGCTCATTATTTCAGACTTTTCCTATTCAAATTACTGACCTTAAAAAACATCATCTCACATTGCACAAATCCCTCGCCATATATGAAAACATGAACAGCCTACAGACAAATGAAGATGAGTCTTTGTGCATTTCTTATAATATTACTCTTAACCAATAAACCATATAGATGGTCAGTTACTCTTTTTAGCTTTATCTACAGTAAAGGTAATTTTCCCAATGTCATTTTATTACCTGTTTTCCACAGGTGTAGGTCATCACAGTAATTATGGCTATGATCTACTAATATTTAACAAACAGAAAGTGTCAATCACTTTGAACAATGTATTTTTTAAACATAAGAATATCTGTTTGTGAAATGTTTTTGCAAAAAACGTATGAAGGCCTGTTTCTCCCTCAAAATAAAAAAGGTAACAGTGGCAAAGTTTAAAATACATTTTTGGGAGGTATAAAGTTGCACTTATGAGAAAAGATCAAAATAGTTGTGAGACATAAGACTCAATTATGAGAACTATAGTCAAAACTGTTAAACACAAAGTCACAATTATAAGAAATACTTTCTAATGTGAGATTTGCAGCTGTGAAATATAAAGGAACAATTACGAGAACAAAAGTCCCAATTGTAAGATATCAAATCCCAAATGTTAGATGTAAAGTTGCAATTATGAGAAACAGTCCCAATTGTGAGATATAAAGGCGAAAGTACAAGAACAGGTTTATGAACAGTGCTTCTGCTAACTTTATTTTAAATAAAATCCATTTGAATTGGCATTTTACTTGGGGCCACTGTACATTTCATACAGAGAGTGTGTGTGTCTGTGTCTGTATGTGTGTGTGTCCATCAGCTAAACACAGCAGGAGAATTAACAGAACAAATCTGACTGCATAGTTAAATCACTGACTTTTAAACAAATGCTTCAAAGTAGACACGCACACACAAACACAGTGCACTTCAACTATAGTCTTAACACCATAATTATCTCAGCAAAGTACAGTGATATCCGTCAGTATGCAGCAGAAATCGTTAAGAGTGATTGACTCCCATTGACTGCAGCAAATAAAAAATTTAAAAATAAAAATAACAACTGCATAGTGGCTCGTAGGCCAACAGATCTAATGAAACTGTTAATATCAACATTGTACTCCAGCCAGAGAGTCTTCACCATGCTGAGGAGCCGAACTGAGATTTAATTAACACTCCATTTAATTACTGGGGTTGATTACAGTAGTAAAATGCTGCCTCTGAGATTTCCAATAGATGGGCTGCTGTCCACTGATAATTCAGCCGGTGAGCAGAAACATTATAATGCCCAACTGATAAACTTTGAAATTGAAATTTGACATTTGGGGTTTTTTAAGTGACGTGCTGCAGCCGGTCTCCATGGAGCATCTAAGCAGATGCACTTTGGGAATAACCGTATTTTCAGTGTTGCTCGCTGTAGCTCTGATGTTGAAGGAACGGTTCACCCAAAAATTTTAATTTGCTGAAAGTTTACTCACCCTTAGGTAAACCAAGATATAGATCACTTTGTTTCGTCATCAGAACAGATTTGGATAAATTTAGCATTACATCACTTGATCACCAATGGATCCTAATAAGATGCCATCAGAATGAGTCCAAACAGCTGATAAAAACATAATGATGACTCCTGACCATCAATTTAAACTTTCACTTCTAGACAAAATCCATAATATTGCTTCCTCCAGCAACCAAAATCCAGCCCGTTGTCATCTCACATCAAAA
>SCHK01443924.1:0-15377 GCA_004124795.1 Poropuntius huangchuchieni
TCAGTCAACTTACTATCAGTGCAAACAGGACAGCATCCAGTTCGATTCAGTATCTTGTTCTGAAAAACGAATTAAAAACATTGTATAGTGATAGACTTACATACAGTAGGAGACACAGAAAATTAAACAGGTTTGTTAGGCACTGCTGGGTGTAGCTAGAAACAAAATATTTAGGCTGTGTGTCCACCAAAGTGTTTTTGGCCAGATAAAAAAAATGCCCAGCTGGGGAGCAGTCTATGTACTTATAAAATGAGACAGCTGTTCACTATGGTATTTGTTCATAAGACTCATATCACGAATCAGACCATACACACACACACACGCACACACACATTTTTCCAAGCCATTTTGTTTGAAAAAGTAAACTTGAAGTTACGTTACAAAATGTGAGGTAAACGTTCTGTAGTTAGTCAAGATTCCATCTACACATTTACCTCACATTTTGTGATGTAACGTCACCAGTCTCTTGCTCTCAAGCTGACTTTCAAACCACCAGTCTTTTTTCTGAAACCTCACATTAACCTTTTGATAGTGGAAACACCTACACTCTATAAAATATAACGTATGACTATAAAGTACAGGCGACTTCACATAAAACTGTGGTTAGGTGTCTTTATGAGCTTTGTAAAACAAAACTTACCGAGGGACAGCTGGTAATAGGAACACAAATCTTGGGCTGACATTCAATATTCCCCTTAACACAGGTGCACAGAGAACAGTTAGCAGATGACCATCTGTCACCATCCTAAACCAGGAAGAGACAAAGTTATACACACTCACTCTCCTCTGATATATACACATACATTTTTCAGCTAGCTGTCCACATGTGTTTATTTGTCCCTGTTCCTGGATGCCTCACCCTATAGATTTTGCTCTTCACCCTGCAGTACTTCACATCTTCCATCTTCAGATGAGATTGGCACTCTTCACAGCACGCGCTGCCATGACAGCTGCCAGGCGGCGAGCATCTCTTCCTGCACACCACCGTAGAGTCCACGCATGTGCAGGTGGTGCAGTTGTCATGGCTAATGGATGTACCGTTCTCATAGACCTCACTGTGGAACAGACAGCTGCCAGGTGACAAGTCAAACACCCTCCTCTGACCTACAGAAGACAAATAAGATCCTGTCATTTCACATTTCTCATGAAAGCATACTTGATTCAACTGCAATCAAAACTATTCAACCCCCCCAGAGACTATACCTATTTACAAACGTCAGCTTTTCTGAATATCCAGAATTTTACTCGCTTCATTCGCGCGTGAAATTCACTTCATTCGCGCGTGAAATTCACTTCATTCGCGTGTACAACAGATAATAACAGTTTGATGGAATATTAAAAGTGATCATGTCAACATATTATAATATTTTATAATATGTTTTTTTTTGATACAGCTGTCATAATTATTCAACCCCTATTCAGCACTGCTGTTTTTAAGTCACTTATTTGTATGGTAAAATAATTGTGATTTAATTACACTCGAGCCCTTGGTAACTCCATAACAAATCTTAATTAGCTGAAGCTGTTAGAGATACATAAATTTGAGTAGCAAATATGGCCAAAGAGTCAAAAGAGCTATAGAGAAGAAATAGTTTCGTGTTATAAATATTTTTAAAGTTTATGGCTACAAGAGAGTACAAAACGTTTCTAGCTGGCAGCATTACTCATATGTTTAAAATGTGTTGTACCAAAAGACTTTTGAGGCCAATGAAGAAAAAAACACAGGATCATCAAGGGGAAATATGTTTGATCAGAGCTACTGAGAAAACCCCTCAATTTACTGCCAAAGACTTGCAAGATGGCCTGATGAAAGGAGGAAAAAACATTTCAATGCAGAATATAAGAGCACTAAACAAGCATGGCTTCATAGTGGGACACCACTCTTGATCAAGAACGACATAAAAGGCTGACTTGAATATGCTAAAATTAATTTGGATAGACCTGTAGAGTTCTGGAAGAACATTTTATGGAGTGATATGACCAAACCAGAACTTCATAGATCAACAGTATGTCGGGTGCAAAAAAAGGCTAGGCATTATGAGCAGAAGAGCACTATCCCTATGGTAGTGGGTTAGATCTTGGATTAGTATTTAGAAGCTTTATAATACATTATTATATAGTCAGTGTGTGTGGTATTTGTCATTGTGAAAGTCTGTACTAAACATCTAAGTTTCTTTAGGTGTCTTGATTTTTTTTACCCCAAAACATTAAGAAAATAACTTACCACGACATCTAGGACAGCACTGGCCAGGTGGAGTGTGGGTGAGATAAGATGGGCAGGACAGAACAGGACACACCACTTTATGACACATGCTTTGCCCTCCCTGGAAAACACACACGATTATGCAAAGCATATCAAAACATATATCTTTGTGTTATTTCACTGAAATATATATAGTATGTTATTTTGTGTGACACCGATATAGAGGAAGAAAACAAATGTTTATATTTGAAATGAAATGTCATGAATTAGGGTACTATGGGGCTAAAAGCACATTTGATCTTCTTTGGTAATATAATAAAAGTTGATTCTGCACTAATATTTAATGTTTTTCAAAATTTTGTACGAAGCAAATTATATATTAAGTAGCAAATGAGATTCTATAAAATTACTCAGTATATTTTTTTTAGACAAAAGTCTTTTGTTCAAAGTTAATCTTTTTTAGTTTTGTTCAAGAAAAAATATGCATATGAGAATGTATGTGAGATATGTATATAAGAAATGAAGAATAAGTATATTATTAGGGGTTAGAATTGGTCCTCTTCTGATGGAACTAAAGGCACAATAATTAAGACGATAACACACAGCTGGCTGACTTTTCTATTTACTGACATGACACGGTTAGATATAGATGGTCACTTTGATTTATTAAGTTGGGTGTCCACTTTAAAAACAATCACCATACTTATAATGAAACCATCATATTTAAAAAATATATGAATGTAAAAATGTATGATATTAATAAGATATTAAATATTACAAAGTCTCCTTTAAAACTTTCAGATTCTTTACTTTTTAAAATAATTGTTTTTTTGTATTTGTAAAATTAACATTTTAATGACAGTATATTTATAAAACAAAATAAATTATTTTATTTATCAAGATAAACTTTAAAAAGAAAATAGTATAAACTTTGCTGTGGTGATTGAACAACTAATATATTACGCCAAACATTACTTCAGGCGCTTAAGTTTTTGTTTCAATACTGGGTGCCTTTCGCTCCATGCTGCTGAGGCTATATTTTTTACATATTTTTTAAACAAAACAATCCAATTTTATGGTTTATTTTCCCAACAAAATATGTTTGTTTGTTTTTTGCAATCATACACTACGGGAGTAGTGAACAGCACATTTTCCTTAAAGGGGTCATGACATGAGAAATCAAATTTACCTTGATCTTAAAGGTATATAAGAGGTCTTTGTACCATTAAAACTTCCTGCAAGTTTCAGAGCTTAAAACATCCTCCTCGTTACAAACAAAGCATTTATTTAATCGAGCTCCAAAAATGGCCCGTTTTGGATCAGAGGGGCTAGGTGACACTGCCTCCAGAGCAAGGCCCCACCCACTGGTGGTCAGTCGCTTAATAGCTGACACTTAATTACGCTGAATGCGAGTGTTGCGTCGCATTACAAAAGCGACAAAGAGGATTTATCGGAGCATTTCATTTTGTAAACAAAATTTTATTTTGATTATGTAGTCAAAACTCACATGCAATAGTGAGGGGGCGTTGATACTGTTTCCCATGCAATGACGTCAGCCAATCATAACAGTGGCTGATTACTGAGAAGCCTTACAGGACCCGCCCCTTAAAAAATAGGTCATTTTAGACGGAGGGTCAAAATGAGGGTTGAAAATAAAAATTTGTTGTTGTTTTTTTGTGCAAAAAATGAATTAACATTATAAGTAAACCTCAAGGAACATTAAAATAATGAAAAAAATCCATGTCACGGCTCCTTTTAAGGTGTGCCTTTAGCCCCGTTGTACCCTAATAATATTAGAATTATTATTACATTGAATGTTCAAATCAAGTATTTACTATCTGAAATGGGGTGCTATTGTTTGGTCATAGTAGAGTGGCCAGAACTTTTTGTTGTGACTTGTAACACTTGTAAGGGTTTAGCAGATAAACTCACAGTGCAGATGCATTTAATACAGGGATTCCCTTCAGGATGAAACTCTTCGTCTTCCTTATATAAATTTCCCTCGAAAATACACCCTGTGAACATCCAAAATATGAATAGGAACTAGGATGAGAATCTGGCTGATTGGCAAAGATATTAACATGCACTTTAGACAAACAACTAAGTTTTGCCGGTAGTTTATTGAAGTGAAGTTATTGAAGAAATGTTGTGCG
Organism: Poropuntius huangchuchieni; assembly: GCA_004124795.1. Classification (NCBI taxonomy): domain Eukaryota; kingdom Metazoa; phylum Chordata; class Actinopteri; order Cypriniformes; family Cyprinidae; genus Poropuntius; species Poropuntius huangchuchieni. The sequence goes on from SCHK01443924.1 coordinate 4,357, forward strand.
CATCAATATCTAGAATTCTGTTTACAATATTCTGATTAAATATATGTGTTTTTAAATTGGTGAAGTTTCCCTTTTTTCTTATATTTTTAAAGGGAAAAGCACTGTATAAGAAAATATACAGACATACACAAACATACAAACGCTGACTGACCTGGGCAAGTTGGGCAGCATTTCTTTGGGTGGTTTTTGGGATTCTTACAGTGAATGACACACCTCATTTCTGCTTCAGTGATGACACCTTCCTGTCCAAAGAAAACATGTAATGAACTTTACCATCCTCTTCAATGTTTACTTTCAGATTTATGTCGGTAGGTGGTTTCTTGTCATAAAAACATAAATATATAAAAAACTGCACACGTTGTGCGTGAGGTGAGGTAGGAGGTATTCAAGTACTATTTAATCTACAATGTTGAGATTGACCCACCTGACAGCTGTACGTGACACAGGGCTTCACGGGGCTGATCCAGTGACGGGAACTGTTGTAGGATGTCCCTTTTAGCTGACAACCTGCAGAGGAAGAGGAAATGCTCAGATAATATGATTTCAAGCCACGTACACCGAAACAAATGGTGAAGGATTTACTTTTAAACATTTTTCACTTAGAAATTACTAGTAAGGTAATTACAAAGGAACAGCAAGTAACATATTTAACTAAACATGATATTTTGAAGTAGAAATAGCATTTCCTTGTTAAACGTACTCCAACAATATTTTTTATTTACAATTTTGGAAAAATCATTTTTTACAGTGCAACCAGAAAATCTGAGCCACCATTGTTATAATTGGCTCTTATATAAAAATTAGGCTGAATATCATCTGCAGATTATTGATTGATTTATAACTTATTATATTGATTATAGTTCATTATCAGAAGAATGTCAGATTGTCTAAGGAAACCCATTCAAATAAAACAATCAAGATCTCAGCTGTAAAGAGTCATGGCATCTCTCAACCATAAGGTGGCAGCGATGTTAAACATAGCAAAACTATACATTATGACTAAAGAAGTTTGTTAGCCCACGCATAATTAATAATAACCAGATAACATTATTTTAGGTTATTTCTCATAGATCAGTTCTTCAGGAGGTTTGAGCTGACCTTTGCATCTTTCACAGCAGGCTCCTGTCTGTTTGACCACCAGCGCACAGTCCTCTGCCAGCGGTGAACACTTCTCCTGCTTACAGTCTGCTTTCTGATTCTGTTGATCAACAGAAATATTTCAAGGACAATCCCTTATCATTCAGTACCGTGCATAATAATTTTACTTGCTGACAATGTGACAAGGATAAAGCCATGAAATTTAGCACGGGATGTGATCTGCTTTCTTGGTAGATCAGCTTAATTCAATCACGTTTGGTTCATGACATTCCCATCAACAGCAGACAAATGCATGTACATGAAGAGCAGCATCATCTTTCAGAGATAAAACTTCCTGTATTGATCTCTATTCATCAACTCACATGCTACAAAATCAATACGAGACATTCATCAACCCATCGTATCAGCTCTCACGCACTAACCTTGTGAAAGGCACATTGTTTGACTCTTGGTGCTTAACATAATGTTCTCATATCATTCTCTTTATAATGGGTAGCAGACACATGACATAGACCAATGCTGATTTTTGAGATCAGGACAGAGACCGATGTGGATTCAAGTAATTACAGTAATTCCAATTCTAATGTTTACCATCTAAATTTATTACGTTGGATAGGCAACATTTAGAGTTCTTACTACAAAGTCAGAACGGAACATTTAACCATAGAGTGAATGACACACTGTAAATTCCACTATAAACAATATGTAAATTATTAAGCAGTACTGAGTAGACTATATTTTTGTTGTTGTTGTTAAATCGAAGACTGTATGTGTATTCTTTTATTATTTACCTATGGTGACAGAAGTTCCATAAATTTTATCTTATATATTTGAATAGGGTATCTCTTGCGTAATACTTATTAAATATCTGTATCTCTTGTATAGTCATTCTATATGACTGTATGGCTATCCTGAAAGCTCATAAAAATCTTGTTTGCCACGACTCCGCACTGCTGCCTCACAACACAAATGACTGTTAAAATTAGTCATGTAAATCTGCAAACTGCACTACAAATATTTAACCTATTTCATAGGGAATTCCCGCACAGGTAGTTCTGAGGGTTTAGGTTTTCTCACCAGACAGACGCAGGAGATGCAGGGATTGTCTGTGATGTTGGGGATGTGTAACACTTCTCCCTCGTTCTCACAGCTAGCCTCCGTACCTGAAAAACGAAAAAAAAAAAAAGACCAAATAAAATTAACATTTAGGCTACATGAGATATTTCCTCTAAACATTTTATTTAACCACACAAACAACAATTAAAGCCTAAAAAACTAAATCACTTGAAGATGAGTGAATACGGGGTGTCCAAACTGCTCATGTTTAGTTTAGTTTAGTTTACAAAACATACCGGAATATAGGCCACACTTTATTTTACAGTGTTACTCTGTATTTAAGTGATTACCGAGTAATACTAACGAGCTAAATACTTACTGGCAATTATTTTATTTTTGCTATACAGTGCTGATCAACAATTACATGACTAATGCAACGGACACTGTAAAATAATTATTTAGGCTACATGACTACATCTTTTCACCAACCTTTTATTATTCATTTTCAAACCTGAATAGGCTACTACTAAAGCAACACTTATTCAAACTCAGATTCAAAGTAATTTAAAAACGCAAATAAAGCGTTTTGACATTTTAAATCGTGCAGTTTTGAAATGATAAAAATATCCAAACCAATTTACACGGCCACCATGACAAAAAAAAACACACATATTCTTCAGATTTAGACTATACATTTAATGAAAGTAATTTTATGTCTAATATTTGATGTGTTATGCCGAAATGTTTATATAATTACGTTTCTAATGGATATTTATTTATGATTCTTACCGGTGATTAAAGGTGCAGTTAAATGTGGCGTTTGGAGAATTAAAAACCAGAATAACAGGTTGTAGGTTACTGGAGGAGACAGACACAGCATCCTAAATTCACTCCAGACGCATGGGGGGAAAGAGAAAAAATGAATAAATAGAGTATCCAAAGCCTGCAGAAATGGTTTTCGTTAAGATCCAGAGAGAGGGGGACATTGGCGTCATGAGGGAGTCAATCCAGCAACCTTCTGCAAACGCGCGCGATGCCCAATCAGCTCAACATTGTGACAAAAGCGGTCCAAAAAACACGTCAACAGCGAGGCAGCTTTCCGAGGATCCAGGTTTGCAGGTCACAAACTCCACAAAGAGTTTAAAACAGAGATAAGATCCAGAGGTCTTCTGGAGACGAGCGCGTGGAGAGATGACACTGCCATGATCCAAACCGAGATATCCAGTCTTTGGTCAGAGCGCTCTCGTTTGGTCTCCGGTTCCTCTCTGACAGACGCACGGATGCGCACTGCTGGTCATTTCTGGCGACGCCGATACTCCTCCAGCTCCAGAGCTGCAGTTAAACATTCCCGCGGTATTGGTCCGTCCTCCAGTCCACGCAGATATCTGCCCCTCTCTATTTAAACGCATGTGTGGGTTTATAATGCCGCAGATCTGCTGTATGCTGAGGTGTAGGGAGATCCGCCCCTATCTGTACCTCAACATATCAGCATTCAGCATGGGCACACTCGTGTAACTTTCTCACCAAACAAGAATTTCAGCCTATTATAATGGCACGGGATGGGAACATGCCTTTTGCATGTAATTCTCAATCTTAGAATAACAATGACTTCATTCATTGACCATTAGCCAAAGTAGGTGCTAAATGTCTTCAGACATCCAAAGTAGCTTGTCTGCGTGCACAAAGGATTGTTACATCTGCATTTCAAAGGTCAGATTAATAATCAGAGAAATCAAGCTGAAGCAGACCTATTCTACTTACATTAGACTAATTGCTTCTAAAGGTAGACATGCTTCTGAACACCAAGACGGGGCTCTCAGAGAATCCATTTATTCCTTTAATATTAGTCACTAGATAGCGCCAAAGAGCACTTTTACTGGAGATCTTGCAGCATGGTGTCTAGTGTCTTGGAAATTCAACTCACCTTGGTGACAATCCCTTTTGCCAAGCCCAAGCAATTACAGTGGGTTTGACAAATCTTCTTATTTAGATCCGATCATAATAATACTTTTAATTGGATTAATTATCAACAGTGAGTGATAAACCATCCTCAGTCACTTGATAGGACAAAGATGATGCTAGGATACGGTGTAAGAAGCTGATGGTACTCTTTTTTTTAAGTTTGTGAAGATATATTGTGAATGGTGAGACATCTGATCTGCAGTGTGTTGTGATAATTCACCTGTCATGTCTCGCTGTAGGCTACCTCTGCCATACAAGTGTTGATTGTTATTGTGAATGATTCAATGTCATTACTCAATCTTCTAGTGAAATGACTTCTCTGGTGACGTATGTCAGATTTCCCCAATCATTAAGTTCATTTAAATCCTGCCCCACAATAGAATCATGTCCCCAACCAACATCTTATTTTTTTATTTTTTTTCGTTTTTAACAATCGGTTTCAGAAAATATATACTGTATGGCTACTTCTATTAAAGCTATTTGTAGAGAAGGAATTATCTTGACAGTTTGAAACTGCAGTCAATTGTTTTTGGTGCAGTTATCTTTAGATTATGTATGTATATCTATTGAAATGACAAAACCACATTTGTCTGTATTCAGAGTCAAATGAAAACATCATTTAGATGTATAGGCCTGTACACACCAAGACGAATGTTCAGTGCGATGAATATATCTTTTTTTCCACTTCACTGGTCAACTAATAAGATATGTGCTTTTAAGTAATGTGCCCATAGACACTGCTATTACATAAAACCAGGGGTTTTCTGCCTTTTTTTTTTCTAAGCGCCACCTACTGTCAGAGAGTAAACCAGCATTTTCATTCAGCCTATCTGCTGTTTATGCATTGGTATGACTAAAGAGACAAATTGCACAGAATTTTCATGTTAAAGATTTGTGTTGGAGTGAAAGATATAATTCTATATAATTAGCCGATCATCTAAAAAACCAACCAACTATACAACTTTATTTAAAGTTTATACTCAACAGTCTCTCTTTTATTCAAGTTTGAATAATTAATTGCATGTCTCAAATCGCATGTCTTAAAATGGATACTCACATAGGTTAAATGGCATTAAAGGATTGCTAGTTTAGCCCAAAATATAGTTTAGTTTTTATGTGCACAGTGCATAATGAAAATTTCGCCATCAGTATGCGCATACAGTCATTACAGTGTGGATGTTTCCCCATCATTGGTCATTTTCCAACCACTTTACCCGATTTGCTTTAACCCACTAGGGGCAAAGTTTTGGGGTAGGGCTTTGTGATTTTTGCAAGCTGGGTATAGCTGTGGAAGAACATCTAAAATTGCATACTCTCTCAAAATTGTTTACTATGCAAACATTAAAGTGCCCCTATTATGGTTATGAAATGTTCATATTTTGGTTTTGGGAGTCCCCATCAACAGGTTGACAAGCATTCAAGGTCAAAAAACACATTCATTTTCTTACAATGTGGATTTATTTTTACCTTGCTCAACGACCCCCAAACGATTCGTTTTTCCAAACCCCTCCTTTGACGTCAAGATGAAACAGCTTGGGAATCGTTTAAAAAAACGACTCATTTCAATGATTCAGAGTCGACTCTTTCTTTTGAGAGACATTAACTTTATACACGGTGCACTTTCAGATTTAAAACTTTGCAGGGTGTTTTCATTCACTTAGAGCTGTGTTACACACTGCATGAAGGGTCAATTAAAAAAAATCCATAATAGGGGCACTTTAAAAAGTATGTTCTGTATAGTAAGAATGTGTGTTGCATGAATATAGTATTGTGATCATTGTCATGGGACCTACAGTATCAGTTGCGTTGCTTCACTGCCATTTGCAAATCTCATGGGACTCGTAGGATACTAAAGTGTCCATTGTATATATACTTCAGAATCTCGCCGGAAGTAGTAGGTCATCTAGGTACTTTTACCGTTTTATGAATAGTGTGAATTTTGGACATATTAGTGGACATATTATTCATTTACTGCATCTCCTGTATATGTACTTTTCATGTAGCTACTACTATACAGTAGGGAAGTAGGCATATTTGGATGCAACCACTTTATCAGGCAGCAGATCACTTTCTGCACTCCAATTGGTTAATTGCCATCTCACTTCTATGTTGAGTTATGCTGAACTAACTAACGGTCGCTGCTGCTTGTGTCGCCAATCTCACTGAAAAGGAATGTAGTCAAATTGCAGTCAATGTGAAGCCCCTTAACCGGTTATCATTCAGTAAAAAATATTCAGTTTTTTAAAGTTATAATTTTGGTTTCACATGTTAAAAATAGCTAAACTGAAATCGTTCAAAGTACCCCCAGTTGGAAATCACTGCTCTAGTCTGTAGTATGATTTACATTGACTATGTATAGATGTGGGATATATGACTCATTTCTTCCCACTAATAGCCGCACAGATCAGCACTGTAAGGAGTTGATGATTTTGTACGGAGGGGAGACATTATTATCTAGACAAATGGCCCTATCAAGTTGCCAAAATGAGGCAACATAATACAGAAACAATGCATGTAAAACCACAAAAAACTCCATTAAACATCTAATCTTCGTCCACACACACCCACACCCAAAAAAGAGTTTACCATCTTACTGGAGCATTTTTACATTTTAATATTTGTAAGTTATATTATTGAGTGACATTTTTATTGCCTCATTTGACAATGTAATTGATTTACAGAGAGAGATTGATATCTCTCATGTTTCAGGTTTATACACAGCTGATACCAAAAAATCACATTAAAACCTATTAGTATGAATGGAACATTGATTCAACAACAGGAACATAGACGATAATAATAATAAAGGTACTACGAATAAAAATCTTAATATAAAATGTAACATGATGTGATATTTTTGCATTATGAATGTTTCTGATGACTCTTACAATGTAAAGGTATATTATTAACATACTGTATGCAACCAATTTTCTACATATAAGGAACATAAGCGAGACACAATGATCTACAAATACTGCTTCTTCTAAGACCACATATATCTGAAAACTATAAAAATAGTCTGTACATGATTATCCACTGCTATGGCCTCGGATTCTCTCTATAGGTATGTATGAGACGGTGTGTGTGTGTGTGTGTGTGTATGTGTGTGTGTGTGTGTTCAAGAGAGATTCTTTGTCTCACTCTCCCACATCATGAAGAAAGGGAAACAAATGTAGACCCACAAGAGTGTTGTGCAAAATTCAGAATTTAAGAATTGAAAAAGAAATGTATTTATTTCAAGAGTTGAACATACCTATGGGTCTTTTATATCCTGAGAAATAAAAAGAATAATTAAAACTGCACTTCTGCATCCTGCTTGCTACAGTACCTCAATTCAAATTCAGAAATTGGACTGGAATTTCAAAAGCTCTCTGAATTCTGAATGTCACACAAACAGACAGCAGAGATAAGGTGTTGTGGTTATTCTTGGCCGTCTCAGCGTGATCAGACGTCACGCCGGGCTGCGCAGGTGGCCTTCTGAGCAATAGGAGATGATGGACACACAGACTACATGCTGCAGTGGCAGACAGCTGAGTTTAAATATAAACCCCTCCTACATGTCCACTTGCCCTCAAAGAGAGTGAAAACATGCACTTTTTGATTTTTCTTTTCTGCCACTATGCTATCAACTCTAGAATTACAGCAAAAACATCAGGATGAGGTATTAACCTTCCCACAGACTAATAAAAAGCCAAAGAATTTTATCAGTGCAGCAGCTGCCAATGTATTCAACCGTCTCCTGCCTCTGACTTCTTCTCTTTGACCTTCACCGAGGACTTCCTGGACACCTTTGTCTTCTCCTTCCCAGACTCCTTTGATGACTCTTTCTCTCTGGCTGACTCCTTGTCCTTTGAGGGTTCCTTTGAGTCTTTTGTAGACTCTCTTTTGGATTCTTTCGACTCTTTTTTCGACTCTTTTGAAGACACCTTAGTCTCCTTCTCTTTACTAGAGTCTTTCTCCTTCTTCTCTCTAGACGATTCTTTAGATGAATCTGTTAAAAAAAAATGAAACAGACATTGCTTGTATAAATATAAATAATATAACAATGTAGATATTATGATATACACTTTGTTGCATTACCTAGTGAGTTTTACCCAAGACAACATTTTTAAGCATTATAGGAATGATCCTCACGAGAAGGTTGGTCTAAAAGTTAAGAGTCTGAGATACCTTATCTGGGCCAAAAATTAAAGCAGAATCACATGGATTGTTCACAGATAAGACAAATTATAGTGCACTGGAACACATCTAGTAAAAATCCATCCGATATTGAATATTTTTGTGTAATACATATTTTTAATGCATATCACAATACCACATTATTAGCTTATCAATGCTAAAGGCAAAAAAGGGTGCCAAATAGGACTGGCACTAATTGCAAATTATGTAACAGTAGTAGTAGAAGTACATGTTAGCATACTTTTAAAAAGAGTACTTATGGATATAATATACTTGATATTACTTGATACTTAATATAGTAAAGTGCAAACTGAATGTTCTTCGTATTTTTCAGACAGTTAATTGCACTTAAATTATTTAAATTAAAACGTATTATAGTTTAAATTTTTAGTGAATTAAAATGAGTTGAACTCAAAAGTGTTTTTGATCAGGACTTCAATACATCTTTATATCATTTCTTAATTCTGCTGCTGAAATATGATTAAAGTGTACTGTTGAATGTGCTGACAAGCATTAACGGTATGGTAAACTAAAAATTAATTTCATGTATTATCTGTTTGAAACTATTAAACTGTATTTAAATATATTTGTAATTGCACATCTGTTATGATTAATTACTTAAGTCTCATTAAATTTAATATAAAATCCCACTTAAGCATATTCTTTTAAAGTACATTATTTCTGTAATAAACACTCTTACAAAAACATGCCAAAGTGTACTTCTTTTTCACAAAGGACTTCTATGATTTTTATTCTAAAAGCTATTTAAATAACTTCCCATAGTCTTAATAAATTTTCCCTGTGAGTAAGTTATGTTGTTATACGGTTCAGTTATGTCATTTTTTGGCTCAAAAGTCATTGGAAACATATGCCGGTTCTGAGAGAGGATCACAAATGTACATTTACTCATTTAGCAGACCATTTTATCCAAACGTACACTAGGAATACAACTGACCAACATCAGAAGTAGCAGAATATCGGTGGAAAAGGGGCACGAGAGTCAGACAGCCATAAGAGAGATTCTTTGTGTGTGCGTGTGTGTGTGTGTGTGTGTGTGTGTTTGGGGGTGTATAGAAGATCTTTTTGTTGTGTACCAGGTGCCATTGTCACTCAGTGTCAGTCACAGCAGGCAGTCAACTCAACACACACACAGATAACATGTCTACTAAAGGAGTGATATATGTGCGTCTCTAAACAGTCTTTAAACAGTCACAGCCGTTTGCATCCTCTGGGGGCTGGTCTCAATCCTCCACCTGTGTGCTAGACGCCTGTGAGCCGCAGTCACGCTGGGGCTGCTGGGTAGACAGACAGCTCCTGTAGGGCTGTATCCGCAGGGAGCAGCTTAATAAGGCTTTTCCTGAGGTGCTTCGCAGCAGCCGCAGGCTTAATGACACTGACAAGACTGCAGACGTCCCTCCACAGACAGACAATCTCACGACACTCTTCGTCTCTCAGATGAGACTGTGATTGTGTGCATGTGGCTGTGTAGTGTGAATCTAGAGACAAAGACTCAACAGTACGTGTATGTGAACTGCGCCCCTACACATGACCGTTATCTGATGTTTAACACACACAGCCCACATCACCAGCAGATATCTATCCTGATGCATTTTACTTCACAGACTGAGTACAGCAGTGCCCCACTCTTGGGGTTTTCACACTTTTTTGCCAAGGACACCCGAATATGATATAATAAAAACATCTGAATTACTATTTTGAGAAAAAAAGGGTGAAAATGTTGTTCCAGAAGTCAAATTTAATTAAAAACTATAGTAATTTGTACCAAAGCAAAAGCATATTTACTTTTTATTAGGTTAACTGCACATCTGGACTATTTTACATATTTTATCAATGTGTTAACTTCACGTGGTAACTTTGACAGCCCTATTTTTTTTTCTTGAGCTCCTAACATCTACGAGCCTGAAGAGTTTCTGTTACTATGGGAATGGCAATAGCAACAAAAGAGCTCAACAGTGACTGCCCACTCCTATAAATCAGTGGAAATAGCATAAATAAGTCTCTCTAAACTCTCATGTTTTAGAACATTTAATTAGCTTTTTCAGTACATCTTGTTTTAAAATACTTTTCAGTGATTCATAGGCAATAAGTTTTATTGTACTGGCATTTCTGACCATGTCATTTGCAATCATTGCTGGTCCTGTGCTATTTGGCAATGACAAATAAATAGTAGTTCAAAATCAGAAAGATTAAAAGTTGTTATTCACAAGGACTTTTTTCCTGTCTGAAACTTCATGTAGACATTTATGTTGATTGTAATAGAAGTTTTATTTTGTTTTGAAACCTGTACTTGGGGAAGACATTACGCCGCCCCCTGAAGTGAAATACACTACAAATGTGAATGAGCAGAAAGAGTGAAGTACTCTCACTGCGCAAGAAACACAAGATGAGCATCAATGGGCAGCTGCTGGTTTCCATTCCAAACACACAAAGACTGAAAACCTCTCATGTAAACTCAGCTAAAAATACACACACACACATACTGGTTTCCATGTTTTATGGGGACTCTCCATAGACATAATGTTTTTTTTCCTACTGTACAAACAGTATTTTCTATCAACTTGGCCTATAACCCTACCCCATCACACAAAAGTGTCTGTGTTAGGTTTTTAAAAAAAAACTTAATTCTGTATAATTTATGAGCTGTTTTCCTCAAAGGGACCAAAAATGTTAGCCTGGTAATACCAAACTCTGCTACTTCGCTTTGC
>SCHK01443950.1:0-12297 GCA_004124795.1 Poropuntius huangchuchieni
ATGAACCTATTTCCAAAAAAAGTGGAGTGTTCCTTTAAAAGTACAAATTACTAGTGTTTCAGTGGAAGTTTTGTATCTTTTGTTGAGAGTTGATTCAGCTTTATTTCAGAATACACATATACTTTCAAATGGTCATTTTTTTTGCATTTGAAAATCAAACTTAGTATTATGTACAAATCTGACAAAAATAATTATTTTAGACTGTGGTGTTAGAGTACCAAGTCTAATTTACGTTTCTTGAGTGGATAGTGGACAGGCTACAGAGAGTAATACTTGAACACTACTGCCAAATCAATAAATCCATTGTGACATCTATTATAGGCAGTCAGGCAAAACATACTAGGTAAAAGTTTGTCAGTGCTGTAGTGTAGTGGTTAGCAAGCTCATATTCCCTGAGCCATGGTGCTCATGCAGGGATAAAAGTTCAAATCTGGCATGCAACATCAAATTGGCCATCAAATCAATTACAGAAGGATTTGAAGTTTTACAACACTTTTTTTGTCGAACATCCTGTTTCACTCAGAAACACATCAGATTACAGATGTAAAATGGGTTGCAAACAGCACTTCGTGTTGACTTCAAACTGATTACACCCTTCGAAAGTAGAATGGAAATCTTTTCACTCAGCGAACCAATCAAACGGCACGACAATCAGCGGCAGTGCTGCTTACCCTACGACATTTCAGAGCGGCATGAAACCATCCATGCTCCCGGCACCAACTGTGAGCGATGTTCGACATTAATTTGTGTCACTCAACATCTCAAGGTCTCACTCAATAGAAAAGCCATAAATTAAGTCTTCGAGGGAGAATATTTGACAAATGAGTGAGCATTAGAGTGAAGAGTGACAGTACTAGGCTGCAGAGTGGGAATATTCCACTGCGAATCAGGAGTGTGAGATCAAGGGGTGAGCGTCAGACTGAGAAGTGATTTTATGCGAGATGTGAGAGCGTTACATCGAGGCGTCAAAGTATTAGACTGAGTAAAAGTATGAGACACGCTGGAGAGTGTTTGAGTGAGCTGTTAGTGTACTAGGCGGTGTTGTACGAAGGAAGAAATTAGACTGTGAAAATCTGTGGACAAAAGGAAGTATTAAGGGGATCAGAACGTGAGAAATTTTGCAGAGGAAGTGTGTCTGTGTCCATATATGCACTCAAACACACGTACAAATACACACTCAACATGTAAAAAGTTTAGTTCCGTAAGCATGCCTATGAGCAATTTGTCATTATTAGTTTTGACATTTAAACATCGAAATTCGGAAGAAAAAAATGAAAACTGTATTGCACACATTTCAGTCCATAGAGAAATATATAATAATTGATTTACTTTTACATTAATCTACTTTTTACATTTTTCTAAGTTAAAACCTAAACAGTATATAAATAATGTATATATTTTTCACCTTTTTTTAACAAGGACATGTCAGCATCCATTCTTAGATTAGTAAATCTCTTTTATATATTTTAAAACTACAGGTCAGAATAATTATGTTGTTTCGTTTTTACATAAATATAGCTAAATGACGAGGGAACATTTATTACATGGACACCAAAATAGGACATCTCATCCTATATACATTATTTATGCATATACATCTATTTTTATTTTATTTTTTACTTCAAAGATATTCACCAAGGCAATAAATAATATGTAATGTATTCCTGTGATAGCAAAGCTGAACTTTTAGCAGCCATTACCTCAGTCTGTCTCGCTGAAAGCTGTTTTTCAGAATTCTCTGATGAACAGAAAGTTCAAAAGAACAGCATTTATTTGAAATGGCAATCTTTTGTAACATTATAAATGTATATATTTATAGTCTCTGTGTGTGTCTGTGTTTATTCATTGGAGTATAAAATTGTGACAACCAGCTTCAGTCTCTTATATACACAGCATATACTCCCACAAACACACACACACACACTCTCAATGAAGGCGAAAACAGCAGAAATGAGAAACAGAATTATGTGCTCTGTGTGAGTGTGTGTTATTTGTGGCATGCTTTAATGGCAACACAAGGCGATCAATGAGCCCATAGAGGAACGAAGGCTTCCTTATTTCTCCAAATTGCCTGCGCTAGCAGCACAACCTTGATAACACTCAATTGATTATTAATGCATTATTAATCCAGAGCCAGGTCACAGAGACAGCTGGAGGCACTCATGCACACACACACACACATATACACGCACGCACACACGTACAACACATTGATGAAGCGGCTCCGTGCCCGGGGCCAAAACGTGTCCAATGGAACACTGAGTACATCACATCAATTCACAGCAGCAGAACCAGGCAAATTAAACACAGGAAATACAGCGGCCACCAAATACACCTGGACAAGCAAATGCTGCACGCTCCCCTGCTCTCTGGGCCTGGCACGGGCCCCGCAGAGCAGCAGATGGTGCAGTGGTGTCGGAGTGGAAGGGCACTAGCTGGACAGACCCCCGTTACTTCCCCCGTCCCCAGACCTCAGGCCCATCACATCCACACCAGCTTTACTGCCACACGGGTCCTGCCATCCACCACACACTCTGACAACTCACACGCATCTACAATGACCCATTTATAGGGGCTGAGGAGACCAGTATATGCCAGTCTAACTTCAAATGGCACTTCCATTCTAACTTACAGGTATTCGTATAAAATTCGTCAGTTCTTTTATTGTTTGTTATTTTTTGTGTTCTGTTCAAAAGTCTGGTTTCTTTGATTAGTATGAAATTTGTTATGAACTGAGGACTGAACCAAGGAACCATACTCAAGTGCGGGTATTGACACAGATTTTGCAAATTAATTTGATTTGGATTCGCAGGCTCTTGAGTTCCCTAACGATTCATCTGAATATTTAACAGGTACAGTAAGGGGCAATTTTTCTCAATCTCTCAACTAATGCTGTAAACATTCAGGGAACTCTGCCAGTTGGTAAATTAATAATAAAGATTAAAATTAACAAAAACATTTAGATGAAATAATCAGCATTCGTACAGAGAACTTTTTTTTAGTTAACGAGATATGGACATTGAATTGCTTTTCTGAAATTAATATAACACTACATGATACTGTTTACAAGCTGTTTTATTTATGTCTTTACACGGTTGATACACTGGCTGAGCAACTGCATGAGACATGGTACATTTCAGTAGGTTGTACCATTTCTTTTAACATGCCTTCTGCCATATTCGATTTGATGTTGATGTGAGTTGAATCCTTAAGTGAACTTAAGTTTGCTAACTTTAAAGTCAGGTTGTTAGCTCAGACAAGTACAATGTGGTTACACAGAACTTATCGCTATTGATTACTGATTGACTACTGCTATTGATTTATAATTTGCTAAAAACAACAAACTGAAGTGAAACAAACACTGCTCACCGAATTTGAATTCAAATAAAATTGTTTATCAGACTTGGGCCTTAAACATAGTCGTTGCAAGTGAGTGAAAACTTTCAAAACCGTAGTCAGTTTTCTCTTTCATGGAATCCTTTTTAATACATTTCCTATTTCAACAGTAACAGATCTGGCTTAAAACTTGGCTTAAGGGTATACAATTTCAGAGAGGCTAGCAATAGCAAGATAGCTTGAAAGCATAATATAAATACATTTAGACCACTTAGCGATTGCTATCGGGATGTGAAGAGATTTTCAACCAGCATAACAAAAATGTTTCTGAACTAAATCACCTAGCCTGCCTTCAATGGCAAAGATATTAGAAGGCTTCTCTATCGCCCCTGAGTATAGAGGTTACCTTCACAGTAACAGAAAATGTATGCATAATGGGACTGCAAACTTCCAGTGCGCTGGCCAAGCATTTGCATCTGCGTTGGTGTACGTAGCCTTAAGTTACCACAAAATGTTTGAAAATGACATTAGAAATTCCAGAAAAAAACAACAACAACAAATTCAGCAGCTTGCTGTGCAATGATCTGAAGAAGAGTAGGTAGAGTACAAACCCTGGGCAGAGGGGCTGACGTTGCTCAGGGCGATGGTGCAGGTAAAGAGGATCCAGAGAGCGAGAGCCATGCTGTGGACGGAGCGAAGGGTGGTGGGGGGAGTGCGGTCAGCGGGAGCTTGAATGCGGGGCACTCCTTCCCTCACGCCTTCTCGCTGATGGAGAACCTGGTAAGAAGAGAACGAGAGAGACAAATGAGAAAGAGAGATCAATACTAATAGCAGGACCTAAATTCTTACTGTCGGCCTTTCCCTTCTGTGGCTCAATAAAAAAAGCAGTACTGCCCTGTAATTCTGTTCATTCTATCAAAGCGAGATGCCCGTTATTGCTCCAACCAGATCCGTGCTTTCTGGCTCTGCACGGCCCATTTCACGTCGCACTTATTCAACATAATTGAGAGGAGCTCTAGGCGCACACTTGGCGCCGGTCAGGTGGAGTTAGACGACTAGAGCTGAAGGGCGGCCATTTTGTTCTCGCGCTAACACGGCAACAGCTGTTCCCTGTCCAACACAACTATTCTGTGATGCTGTTTGCCAATAATTTAGTAGTAACCAAGTAAACAAAAACAAAACATATGCTGTTATATGGATTCGAATGAATTGCTCAGACTGCGGCCAGAAACACGCAAACACAAACAAGGTATGCAAGCTTGATTTTTTAAATTCTAAAACGTGTCCAGATTATTAGATAAACCAGTCTGTGGTCAATTTTCTCTTTTAGGTTGACTTTTGTCATAGTTTAGCAATCGTTTGTTTAGCAAATCTTCTGTACATTCTGTCAAAGCAAGACGTCCACTGATGCTCCAATGAGATCCATGTTTTCCGGCTCTGCACGGCCCACTTTACTTTATTTTTACTTTATTCAAAATAAGTGCGAGGAGGTCTAGGCACAACCTGGGCAAAAAACAGGTAGATGGCTAGAGCTGAATGGCGGCCATTTTGTTCTTGCGCTAACACATCAATAGCTGTTCACTGTCCAACACAAATATTCTGTGTTGCTGATAATTTAATAGTAACTACATAAACAAAAGCAGAACATCTGCTGTTCAAATATGAAATTTAATGAATTGTTCAGACAGAGGCCAGAAACATGCAACAGATTTTAGTTATGGAAGTTTGATTTCACATGTTTTAGATGAACGGCAGCCATTTTGTTCTTGATCTAACACGCCACTATCTGTTCCCTGTCCAACACAACTATTCCGTGATGCTGTTTGCCAATAATTTAACACTAACCAAGTAAACAAAATCAAAACACATGCTGTTTAAATATGAACTCGAAAGAATTTTTCAGACTGAGGCCAAGAACACATGAACAATTCATGCTTGATGAATTCAACTGGATTTCACGTTATGTTTTAAAATGTGTACAAATGCAATCCATTAGCTTGTACTAGAGTAACCAGTCCTCTTCTACAGTCAATTTTCTCTTTTAGGTTGAATATTACAATGGTGGTGCTACTGTTTGAAGAGAATCTGGGTAAAACAGAAACTCAAGTGTGACCTATAGATCTGTCAAAGAGAGATTTTGCCCAATTTTGCTCCAACCAAATCCATGTTTTCCCGCAGTGTATGCGCCATTTTACATTGCAATTGTTCAGAATAACTGAGAGGAGCTCTAGGTGCAAACTAGGCACAGATCAGGTTCAGTTTAGAGCTGAAGAGAAGCCATTTTGTTCTTGCTCTAACACACCAACAGCTGTTCCCTGTCCAACACCAATAATCTGTTCTGCTCTTTGCCAGTAATTTTGTAGTAACCAAGTAAACAAAAGCAAAACACATGCTGTTCAAATATAAATTTGAAAGAATTGTTCAGACTGAGGCCAGAAACCTGCAAAAGATTCTATTCACCTCACGTTTGTATGTGTTCTGTTCCAAAATGTGTCCAAATGAAATTTGGTATCAGGTATTCAAGTAACCCGTCCCATTCTACAGACAACTGTCTCGAATCTGGGTAAAATACAAGAGCAATACTGCCCTCTAATTCCGTCAAAGCGAGATGCCCAACCAGATCCATGTTTTCTGGCCCATTTTACATTACACTTATTCAAAACAATTGCAATACAGTTAGATGGGTACGGCTTAACACTGGCCATTTTGTTTTACACCTGTTCCCTGGCAAACACTTCTGTTTAGCTATAAATATTTTGCGTTGTCGCTCGCCAATCATTTGGTAGTAACCAAATAAACAAAAGCGAAACATATGTTGTTCTGTAAATTAGAATGAAATGTTTGGCCTGGGGCCAATTACTTCAAAACAAACTCTGAAACAAACTTTTTTCTGCCCTGCTGAAAAAAACAGCATATGCTATGTTTTGCAGCGTATGTTTTGATGCTGGGGTTTATGCTGTTTTTTTTTTTTTTATGCTGGTTTATGCTGGTCCTTTGCTGGTTTATGCTGGTCCTTTTGTCAGCACATGACCAGTGTAAACCAGCAAAAGGACCAGCATAAACCAGAACAGGACCAGCATAAACCAGCAAAAAAACAGCATAAACCAGCAACCCAGCATCAAACATACCTAACCAGCATACACTGTTTTTTTTCGGAAGGGTGAGGAGAATCTGCAATAATACAAAAAAACAGTACTGTAAATATACTTTAGAGATTCCCCACTGTTTCTCCAACCAGATCCATGTTTTCTGGTTTCGCACGGTCCATTTCACATCACACTTACTCAAAACAATTGAGAGGAGCTCTGGGCACACACTTGACGGCAGTCAGGTACAGTTAGAAAGCTAGAGCTGAACGGCGGCCATTTTGTTCTGCGCTAACACAGCAACAGCTGTTCCCTGGCAAACACTTCAGTTCCAGTCATTCCAGAGCTTGATTGGACGTGACGTGCTACATATGCATGGATGTGAACGTACGGCCCACCGCAGGACATGCAACATGCAAACACCAAGAGTGGCCGTTCTGTGCACGTTGATAGGAGAGAAATACGAAGGTATAAAGAGGCTCGGGAAGTGAAAGCGAGCGAGAGAGAGTGGACAGTTTTGAGTCAGTACTGCCAGAGGGCTCACACATCTCATTTGCCTAATGAAATAAATCACAGTCTGGAAGTTTCTTTCATTTGTTCTTGGAGGCTGCTCTTCCTTCAGGGCTGAAAGGAAAAAACGACAGAAATGCATTGAATTATTAGAGCTAATGCTGCCCCTGCTGTGCGTTCAGAAAGAACAGACAGACTGTACTGCGTGTTTATTGGGAGGAGAACCTGTGTGTGTGTGTGTGTGTGTGCCTGTGTCTCTCTTTAAGGGGATTCACTTTGATCCTCATAACCCTCTACCCACTCTTTTCATTGATCTTCCCTGGTCTAGATGTGAAAAATAGATTGGCAATAACAAAAAAAAAAAAAAAAAAAAAATCCACACACACAACATTTTTCCATTGACATAATGGTTTTTTATCTTGAGCTAATTATATTTACTATTCTCCTAACCCTTTATAAACCCCTAAACTTAACCCTGACGTAAAAATACACACAAACTAATATAGAAGGTACTGCGGCCTACTTAACTTTTGGAATGTGACAAACTTACTGAGTAAAAAAAAAATATTCTGTGGGAAATCATGTAAGGCAGCACTTGATTTTATTCATTACAATTTTAATGGATCATTGGAAGTAGATAAATAATATACTTTTGTTAATTACTCTCCTGCATGGCCTTGGTTACATAAAAAAAAAAAAATTGATTGAAAAAAAAAAAAACAGATTACACTGATGAATCATGCATAATTAGAACAGGGACATTTATTTCAAAGTTAAAGACCCCCCCCCCCCACCCCAACTGTCCCATTTTTAAATAGTCTTCTCCAATAGCCTTTAGTTTACTCTAGTATTCAAAAGTCTGGGCTCGGTAAATTCGATTCTCGAATAATGCATGAATGAATGACGCAGTATCTCCTCAATACTTTATCATATTTAGACCAAACTTGGAGTTTGTTATGCCAACCATGTCCTGAGGTTACCTGGCAGTATTTCTGCAATGCTTTGGCATATTGACACCGAACTACGCACATGTCATTGTCACGCCTAGTTAATCACACAACAAGAATTTTGGAGCAGTGCCACCTATTGGTCAAAAGTTCTAAATTATTCACTAATATTATCATTTATTTTATATATAATTTTTTTTTGTCTTTACAGTCACTTTTAATCAATCAGTGCATATAAACGCTGAACAAACACCTTCATTTCTTTAAATAAAAAAATAAGTAATCTTACTGACACCAAAATGTTAGGTCTCATCTGTGAACCATGACTTGCCGATTGCTAAAGCCATTCAAGCAGCTGGTATGAGGGGGTGGGACGTTCTCATTCTAGAGCATTTAATTGGACAAAAATTTGTAAACACCTCCAAGTACGAGATGATCTATCAAGATGACTTTAGGTGCAATTTAAAACGATCATTTTCACTTGCATTCACTGTCAATCGTCCAGCTAGGCAGCAGTTTGCACATTCTCTGCTTCCTCCCAGCTCCCATCTATTCCATTCCTTCTTCCTACTCTCTCCTTCATCATTCCAGCCATCACTCCATCCTCCCTCTCTCCTCCCCATGACCTTCTCTGATATTTACCCTCCTCTCCTGTGGCACGGCAAAAACCCACAGCCACCGGCACAAGAGAAGAGACTGACCAATAAAATCGGCCACGACAGAAAAACAGCCCACTTGCGTGCAGGAAAGACAAAGCATCAAAGTCTGGGAGGTTAAAAAAAGGGAAAACAAACATAGTATGCACAGAGCCCTTCCTCCTGCTGTCTGCATGTTACTAATGGTCAGAAAATGCTCCCCTCCTGGGAGGCACCACCGTCTCTATTTTTTCCTCTCGCTTTTGTAGCTGTTAATAAGAAAAAAATTGTCTTTCAACCTCTTTCTTTTGATCTTGCCTCTGTCTGCACTCGGCACAATGGCTCTCCTGCGGTCCCAGCTGATAAAGGACGGATGGGAGAGAGAGAGGATGGGAGAGAGCAAAAGAAAGAGGTGCAGCAGGCGGTCTTGGGAGCCTGTGCTGGTTGAGAGGGGAGTAGTGCAGCGTGGGTATTCACTATGAGCTTGCCTTAGGGCAGTGACTGACCTTTTGCTCTGATCTGATCCGCCATTATCATCAGTGTTGCTGTTCCAGTGAAGAGGATGGTAATATTTCTCCCAGAGCAGAGAGATAGGTGGATAGGCTCTCGCTCTTATCCAGAGGATCCCACAGGAACAAGGGATCACTTATGTAATCTCTTTAATGTCTCAATTGTTTCTCCTAGTCAGCAAAGACGTTAAAGGGAGAGCAAATAGAGGTTTCGTCTTAAAGTTGTGATGAGACGGAAGTAGCGACAGATTCGTATCCGTGTAGCGCAGCTAAAATATTAATTAAAACTATAATAGTATCTCAATGAAACAAAAATAACACTGTATAAAACAAGTCACAAAATCTCTGATCTTTGTCCTATGTACAAATTCATGAATAAATAAATAAAACTTCACACATGTAATGGTTTAAAAAATGTAACTGCATTTCAGGGATAATGACAATAATACTACTAATAACAACAACAACAACAACGTAACTTACAGTAAATAGTAATAACTGTAAAAAAAATTATTTTTGAAAATGATTTAGATGTAGAAAAGAGAGTTAACATTAATCAATATGCCTTCTTGTATGTTCTTTAAGACCCCTGAGCTGCAAAAGAACAAACACTTAACTATAAAATGGACTATGGGAAAAGAAACCAAGAGAGGAAGATGAATGAATGATGTGCATTTGAACATCTATTTATCTGGAGACAGCCTTGATCCAAGGCAAATAACCTAATTATCCAGTTACATTAGATCATTACTATAATCACCACGATCATTATTATCTATTTGCTTAGCAGACACACTCATCTAGCACGACACGCCATACATCTATTTTACACATGCCGCAGGTTGCTCAGAACCACTCACTGCCTCGTTCGATAATGTATGTTCATTTATTTTGAGGCAAGAGGCAATTGCCCACTACAAAGCAAGCTTATGTTAGAGAGAGATAAAGCAGAAAATGATGCCGGATAAGATCAGCACAAAAACAGCATTTAGTTTTGGCAAATTCTACAACAAAACTGTATACTGAAATGTAATGAAAAATACAATAAAGTGAATTTTATGGCTTAATTCGTTTTTTTAATTAGTTTTATTGAATAGCTGAACTATGTAAGCTGTATAATTTATGCTGTCCTGAGTAAAGTAAAGCTATTTTCTGCGAATATGTTACTTCCGATCTTGCGATTTTTAGTCTGATCTTCTGACTTACGATCTATGGATTCATTAGCAGTTATTACAGTAGGTAAAAAATAAGAAATAACATAAAATAAAATATAAAACAAAAAAACACTGGAGGTCCAGTAAGTGGTAAAACTTTGTATGCAACAAACCAGTGTGTTAATGATAGTTCACAATTTTAAGCAGAAAAACAAACTGGAAGCAGCTGACAGCGAAAGAATTCAGTCAAAATGGTAGCTCTTACGTTAAAAATAAGGTGGATTGATATAAATTAGGTTTTATTGTTAGCTCAAACACACATCCACACAGAAATTCTGCGGTTAGCATATTAGCATAGTTCACGCAGCGTAGTACATTGGATGCTAACGCACACAGAGCTCGCAAACAAACACTGCTATCAGCAGTAGCAATTAATTCTTAGTGAATTTCCTCATGGTTTTTTTTTTTTTTTCTCTCGTTTACCTCTGAGTAATGTTGTGGTTCTGTGTTTGTGGTTATCAGCGGCTACATTAGCGTTACGTAAACTTAGCTAATGCTTATCTCGTAAGTGGCGGTCAGGCATTTTGTGGTCATTCGGCTTTCAGGCGAGCACAATGCAAGAATAATGACAGCAGCTTCATCTCTTAGTGAGAAGAGAGAACCGGATCGTTCGCTCGGACCGGTCAGGAACGCTAGATTAAATTCCTACAATTAGTCGTCCGAGACATTAGCGCATGGCTGGGAACTGAGCTTCCAGAGATGTAATTCATTTATTAGCCTCTTGACCCCTTTAAAGTAATCGCCTCTCAAATGGAGATAATCGCCACATTCTTCCTTTTTAAAATCCGAAGACATGCCATGAAATATCATTACCGTTGTCTCCCGCACACCTCCATCCCCCGTAAGTCTCCATATCGTTCCATGCCCTTTACCATCAAACTCCTGTTTTACCAGACAAAATTATGACAGTCACCGGTAAATTCAATTTAATGAGATGCAAATTTGGTAAAAGGACAATTCGGGCCGCTCAGGTTGATGTCGTTATGCATGTCAAAAATCCCTCATTAGCAGACGCCTATGAATCGGATTACTGAATAATGAGGGTGTGTTAGCCTCAATCTTTCCACCGAATTTGACAGAGGGCTTTATCTGTGTCCAATGTATTCATCCTGTCTAATGCGCAAGGTGATTCAGTTAAAGCTCAGCCGACTGGTGTGGTGGACTGGTGCGTTGCCCCGAATTAGCTCCTGATCTCCATAATTGATCTATAAATCTACTCTGACACTGTGGTTCGTCGTACTCCCGTTTACATTAACAGTAATAAAGCATATCCTCCTCGGTGCATCTTACAGACTGGAAGTGGCGCGCCGGTGTCTTTGCACATACACAAATACTCCCTTAAGTAATAATACTCCCCATTTCCTATGCTCAGCCTGACACAAAGCTTCTGGAGACATATTACTCTAATTCTCCCATAAGCGAGCATCGCGGTCGCCTGCCCTGTTTTGGAGGTGCAATTTACATTGGCACTCCAGCCCACAGTGTCTCATTTGTCACTAAGCTTGCCTTTATGGAGTGGGGCTCAATAATTCCTCTGCATAATCCACAATAAATTGCACTTCTGAAAGCATCAGAACTGTCCCGGGGGAACAGCGAAGGTTTTACTCAGGGGTCGGCAACCTTAGGCGCACGTGCCAATGGAGGATAATGGTGGATGGAGGGATAATCATTGGTACGTGAGCTGAAAGAGAGCAAGAGAGATTAATATTACATGTTATTGTGCAGTTTATTGTGTGTGTCAATCGCCTCTGAATGGAAAAATAACTCTTAAACGTTCCTCGTAGTCACGCTGGTTGTTTATTTGGTTATGAGGTGTTTGTGAAGCGAAACGCTCAAAAGCATGATGAAACTGATAGAGATGCACGGATCATTTTGCTGCAGTGTTACTCATGCACTGATGGTGAAGCAGATCAGAACAAAACAACCAACTAGCGATACACTGACAAGTCTTTTTTAAACGCTTATTTTTTTAAAGACTTACCATTTGGTGAACCAAAGTTCACCATTAAGTCTTTAAAAAATACTTAAAGGAGTCATATAATGCCCATTTTCCACAAGTT
>SCHK01443953.1:0-10458 GCA_004124795.1 Poropuntius huangchuchieni
AATATATGAAAGTTTCACTTTTTGAAATAAGTTGCAAGATATTCTAATCATATGACCAGCACCTGTAAAGTTAAGTTATACTTAACAAATGTAATTTAATTAACTTGCACTATAAAAAATATGAAGCCAAAAATGTCGACATTGTTCTGAACAGTATTTTGAGTAATAATTTATATAAATATAAAATGTAAAAATATAGTATAAACATAAAATATAAAATAAGCTTATATATTTTTTAAATTGATTTTATAACTCAATATTGAACAAATTAAAACAGACAAAAATTACCTTTAATTTTAAGCTCATATTTATATTCCATATATGATATTTTATATATAACGTCTGAATGTGACTGCATATGCAATGACAATCAGGTATTTCAAAGTGTGATTTACAGGTAAGTGTACAAATACTTTTGGCAGCTGCTGTGTGTGTTCCTTAAAATGACAATCTTGACAGTTTGCAGACATCTTGGAATCAGTTACATAAAATAATCTTGCTATCTCAAGTTCCCTACAGTGACTAGATAAGAGTTCAGCATTATTCAGAGATACAGTGTCCCTGCTGGTCCTAAAAACTACTGAAGACTCATGTCCACTCCATCAGAAATTATCCAACCATAAATGACACAAGATTCTGCAAAAACTCTACTCAAAGAGCTCATAATAGAAACTGTAACCTTTCTCTCGCCAATGAGGCAGACCAAATTACAGCAAAGTCAAGACCGACTCACTCTTCAAAGCAATTGCCAGTGACAAGTATAGAATTAAACAGTCTGCTTCCTGTAAAACAACCTTGGCACCGATAGGCAGGAAACTCTGGCGCAGGTATCCAGTTCAGATTGCGCAAGCTCAGCAGGGAATGCAGCTCACACATTAACAATCATGAGATGTGCTGATTTCACTCATTAACTGTATTATGAAACAGGCTCCTGTCCTGGCCCTGTGGGTACGTCTGAAGCACTGCTGTCAGGGCAAATACAGAGACTCTTCAGACGTGAGCTGCAATG
This sequence comes from Poropuntius huangchuchieni, assembly GCA_004124795.1. Taxonomy (NCBI): domain Eukaryota; kingdom Metazoa; phylum Chordata; class Actinopteri; order Cypriniformes; family Cyprinidae; genus Poropuntius; species Poropuntius huangchuchieni. The sequence continues at coordinate 1,010 of SCHK01443953.1, forward strand.
ACAGCGATGAAACTACAGGGCATTAAATGCACAGTAGAGGCATGTCCAGACTAATACTAATGTCAAAGCACATCGTATCACTCACTCGCCGACAAATGTTATGTAAGTTTTCATGCAGACTGTCATCTTCCTTGTTACTAAAATAATATGCGCACTGTTCCAAAGCTGCCTACAGATGCATTATAGGTGTGATACTTATTATGGAAAAATTCTGAGGCAGCATCACATATACTGTACTCTCTAAAGAATCCCAGAATGCATTGAGACAAGTGGGAAAAAATTGTGTATATATATATATATATATACACACACATTTTTTAAACTTAGATGTAAATATTCTAATATTTTGAGAGACTGGATTTTGGACTTTCATGAGCTGTAAGCCCTAATCATCAAAAGACAAAAAACTTTTGAAATGTTGTACTTTACATGTAACGAATCTAGAATATATGAAAGTTTCACTTTTTGAAACAAGCTAAAATGAAGAAAAAATTAACTTTTTCATAATATTCTAATTTTTTGAGATGCACCCATGAGTGTGTGTGTATATATACATATATATATTTTTTATTATTTTATTTATTTATTTTTTTACATTTTTAATTATATAAAAACAGAAAGCAGATATTTTAAATGGTAATCTTAAATATTACTATTTTTTAATATGTTTTTGATCAAATGAATGCAGCCTCCTTTAAAAACATTTAAAGAAATCATACCCACCCCACATTTTTGAATATGTTTATATTATATAGTTTATCTATAAAATAACAGTATTTTTCAACATCAAAAACATCAATAAAAATTACATTATACTCTGTTTTGGTGTGCTGTGTAATTTTACACTTACAATTTAGCATTGTCACAGCATACGTTTAGCGACTTCATAACATTAACTTCTACTGGATCAAGTTAGGACGACTATTTATACTGTAAGGTTTCATTTTGGTTAGTGAGCTGCCTTGCTCTCTATGGCCTGTCTAGGAAGCTTACTAGGTTTTCGGAACAGTGCCGAAGTGCTCTTCCTTGTACAAGAGTAGATTTTAAATATCTGATATGTCACTGAAGATTTCCGGTTGCATATCACTATCAAGACAATTCCAGGAAGAAGGAAATAACAGACGGGAAAGGTGAACAACAAAACTGTCTTATTCATCTAAAACCATTGTGATTCATTCATACCGTCTTCATTCACATAAACCCTCTTAAAAACAATAGCTCTATGTCAAGCCACAAACATAAAAATACCATTCTGACAATGACATATCATGCTGAAGGAAACACCAGAAGGCTTCATGTGCTGCAGAGTGCAGCATGTGTCAGTGACGGAGCGTGTGCTTACATGACGCAGCCCACGGGCGTTTCTGAATGTCAACAAATGCTTTTCCTGTATCCTCAATGGGGTCCGCAGCCTAAACAGCCAGAGGCGGAGAAAAGACGGGAAAGAAAAGAGAGGAGACAGACTGAGGAAGAACGGGGAGGGAAAGAGAGGAAGAGCATGCATGTGCCCTTGTGCACGCAGCCTCGTGCAGAAACGCCACTGTCACTATCAATCTCTGTCTGCGGTGCTAGAGCAGGGGTGTAATAAGACAGCAAGGACGTGAGTCAGTCGTGCCCCCCTGCCACTTACACAAACATCATGCACGCTGCCTTGGCAACCACAACACGACCCTCATGAGCAAGACACATTCCACGATGCTCAGTTGAGACCCAGAATGCAGTGGTGCCACACAATGTCCCACGCATTCTTAACGAACGAGTACAAGTAGCCTACATTCACTCTCAGAAAAAAGTACAAACGTCACTGGGACAGTACCCTGTCAAACGGTACACCTTTGTACAATATTTACCCCTAAAATGTGCATTTTAGTACCCTGAAGGTACATATTTGTACTGAAAGTGCACATATTAGTACCTAAATGATACATAGTATCTTCTGAATCTTCCTGTACCTGTTGAGGTCTATTTGAACAAACTGCTAACCCTAAATATTTGTTTAAAAAAATTGTGCAACATAAATTACACCTCAAATCATGCAGCTTGTTGAGAAGAGGTGATCAGACTTGTGAATATTCACCTGTTTGATTATAAAATTTATGAAAAGGCAGTATCTAGTAGCCAAAATATCATATTTCTGAGGTACATCGCCACCTTGCTTCAACCAAAGTGACTTGAACGCAACTGAACTCGTAAATACAAACACTCCAAGAGGATGTGAACACACCAATAATAGGGTACATCTATTGTTTTCATAAACGTTCTCATGTTGTTTCACACCTGTATGCAGTTAAATCTATGAATGTAGTGAATCTTTTAACGAATCTTGTGTAGCTATTTTCCATACAACAACAGTTCTTGAGCTATTTAAGCTCCGAAAGGACCAAAAACATCATAAAAGTCTAAAGCCATGATAGTTTGTTTGAAACAGACACATTTACTGTAAGTCACTGTTCTTTCCAAGTGTCTTTATGGTGCACTTTTTTTTTTGGTTATTTGAGAAAAACTGTATAAAATACTTTAAATATTCTCCTTTTGCATTCCCCTGAAAAAACAACAGTATTACGGGTGAGTAAATGACTAAATTTAATACATATTTGAATGTATTATTTTAAACATGATCCCACTGTTAGAAAATGCAAATCAATCTCCACAGTCCATTAAGAAGGCAGCTGAATAACAGCCAGCAACACAATTAAGGCAAGAAACAATAATAAAAACAGCTTTTTAAAGATTCCTTTGCTGTTTGGCCCTGTAGCGCGGAACAACCCACTGCTGAGTGTCTAATTAATGAGTTTCACTCTGTCGGAGTGCAGAATTCGCTTTAAATGCAGTTACTAAGTCATTTCGGATGGACTATAGCCATTTTGCCGACTGTGTTTTTTCAAGCAGGCTCTGAAAGCTGTAATCATCTTAGCGCAGAAATCTGTAGATTAGCAGAGGGGCATATGCTCGCTCTCCCACTACATGTTCCCCTGTCTGCTCTATTGCCCTCTATCCATTTTGAACTCGATGTTTGTCTTTTTAAAGAGGTGTAAATTGCCCAGGGGTCATCTGTTTGGTTTACTGAAGTCATAAGAGTGAATTACGCTGTGTGTTCTCTCAGTGAAGAACGATTGCTCAGTGTGTGTTTACTGCCAGGTAATTGCCACCACGAGTTTTGCCGGTGACGTTGGAAAATACACAGCAATAAATGTGCCCACGGCAAAGTCACATTATGGGCTTATCTGGTCATATGGTTACTTTATCGCTTATCTACAGGCTTTAAAACGACACCGGGGAGTAAAGCACTTAATGGCGGTGAAGGAAAAGCAGAGCATGTCTCCAGACAGCACTATGGGGAGGAGCCATCAGAGGATCTGCTGACACCTCACTTACCATGAATGTGAATGGAGAAGATCACAACTGCCATGCTCAGAATTCAATTGTAATGCATTGCTTACTAGTGGTTTTAAAAATAGAGTGTGAAACAGTAGTTTGCAACCATAAACATTTTGCTGTATTGTTACAAGAGACAGACGGATAATTGGTTTAACAGACATTTTTTAAAAGATATTCACATTTAGTACTTAACAGTTATTTAAAATACTAAAGTATAACAAATAAATAAATAAACATTAAACAGTTGTTTAAATAAAAAATACATTTTAAAATATAAAAAAATACATATTAAATTTTTTTTTTTTTAAAAACAGACATTAAACAAAAATAGTCATTATAGGTAAAAAAAAAACAAAAAAAAACCACTATATTTTTCTACTGATATCCAATTATTTTGGAATGTAATTGTACTAAAATACTTCTGACTCTTCAATCAATGAAAGACTGATAACACTTCTGGTTCATTTGTCTCTGAAAACTGAAGGTCAAATTTAACACAGTGCATTGTGGGATTGCACATTATGGGATGCACATTTTGGCATGTGCAGTTTGTCTATGCACACAGAATTTGCACACTCTGCACATACAGTACTACATTCCTTAAGGAGTGTGTGAGGTAGTACATCATCAACTTTATGCTTACAGTAACCAATGCATAGTTCTCATTTGTCTTGTCCATCATCACACAAAGAAAATGGTATACAAAGGTAAAGATAAAGGAACCCATTTGTTTGCATATATAGCTATGCAATATGGAAACTGTGCATTTAAGGAACTATGAAACTGTTTTGTTTTCTTGCCTTCAAATCAATGACTTAATGACAAATAGCCCTCTATTATACATCTGTCTGGACTTATTACACGTGACAAAAGAACAATCTTAATACAGACTGAAATGACTGAACACACGCCCTCTGAAAATATGCAGACATGAGCAAAGTTCAGCCCAACTAGCAGTGATTTGATGAATCCCTGTTTTGTTTCTGCTCTGCAGTGCAGAGAAAAAAAAGAAACAGAAATCAGAGAGAAGAAGATCTTGCAAATACATTATTATAGACTAAAAATGGTTGCAACAAACAACAGAAAAAATGGAATAACAACACATTCCAGAATTAAAATACATAAAAAAATCTAAATGATCCAAGTACATTTCTTCAGAATGCACGGGGCATTTCGTCAACTTTAAAAGTCAACACAGGGGTTTGGGGTCTCCCAGCTTGCTGCAGACTTGGCTTGATTCAAAAATAGAGCAGTGAATAAGCGGGTGGCGGAGCACAGCTCCGAGAAACGTGTGGGGAAGATAGACGGCATACCAAGGTATTGATAAGAATGTATCCTAGCAACAAGCCCCAGTGTTTGACTAAAGGGCCTGCCAGTGCTTTAGTATTACACCTCCAGCCTCTGCCAAATGAGCTTTCTCTTTCCTTCTTTCACTCTCTCTCTGCTTTTCTCAGCACACACACATGCATTCAGCATGCACAGACTGCAGTGCAACTCCAGTACCAGAAGAGGAAACAGAATTATTCCAGTATTTTCTTATTCAAATATTCTTTTACCCGGAAATTCAGTTTTGTGGATGATCTATATTCTGTGCACATGACTCACTGTTTGATTCCACATCTTATCCTGAGTAAGCACATGATTATTGGGCAAACAGATCCACCCATAATGAAGAAGGAATCTCAAAACACCATCACAGATCACATGATTTTATTCCTCTACTTGTATGCCTTTAAGCATTTCATGTATTGGAAGTAGGGTGTGTGTTTTAAAACTCCCTAAATTGGTAAGGAAATAATTTGAGAGAAGATGTTTAAAGGAATAGTTCTCAAAAAAGCATTACATTACGTAACTTGCTCACCATTCCAGTAAATGGGTGCCGTCAAAATCAGAGTTCAAACAGGTGATAAAAACACCACAATAATTCACAAGTAATCCACACGACTGCAGTCCCTTGTGACACACACACAAAAAAAATAATGATAACAAATAATATTGCTTTCTCAAGTGAAAGGTTTTCTCATCTGATTTAGGAGAGAAATATGCAAAGATCAAGGACAAGCAAAAACAGTCCAAAACAGTTCTATACAAATATGTTAGGAAGGATAGACATTTTCATTGGAGAAGCATTATTATGGATTATGGAAGTATTTTGGCCATATGCAATGGTTTGAAGTCTAAAAAATAGATTTTTACAAACATTGTCACTTTTGGCTCCACAAGACATTAATAAATGGACTGGAGACGTGTTGATTACTTGTGGATTATTGTGAAGATTTTATCAGCTGTTTCAACTCTCCTTCTGATGGCACCCATTCACTTCAGAGGATCCATTGGTGGGTGGCTGATGTAATGCTAAATTGGTCCAAATCTATTCTGATGAAGAAACAAACTCATAAATATACTGGATGGCATGAGGTTGACAAAAAAATCTGAGCATTATTTCCTTTTTTGTGTGAACAATTTATCTGAAACATCTGTAAACGTGGGCCTTTATAGTTCATGTAAAAAGTATAAGCAGTAATTTTTTCAGTAAGTAAATGTAAGTGGTCAATGTCCATATTTTGGGGAGAGCCTACTTCACATTATAGTGGCAAGAGTGACCTGTTTATGTATACTACTTCCACTACAACAAAAACTGGTATAACAAAGACAAGTATGTCATACAGGCAATGTATACATGTGCTCTTTTCTCTCCAATGAAGTCTGAAGTTTCCCCCTCAAGGTGATGATCTGTAATTCAATCTGGCATGCGAGAAATTACAGATTCTTAACCAATAGAGGAACTTTGTTGTACCATGTTCAGTCATGGAAATCAACATTTGTTAAAAGCTTCCTCAAGGACAGGTGTGCTGAAGACAGTGATTTCCAAATACACTTCACCTAGCAAACTACAAAGACATCTCGCAAGACAGATCTGACAGTTTGAGGGCACCAAAAAAACCCAGTCTTTCAAAAAGTACATTTAGTGGGTTTTTCAAGCTACACTTCATATTTAACAGTGCTTTCTAACCCCCAACCCTAACAATTAAACTTCAGCGTGCAACTCGTTCAATCAAAGAAACCTCAAATAGTGTGACTTATTCACGCTATCTCGGTGGCAAGTTGTGCAAAGTCAAGCAGCACTCAAACTTTCTTTAAAAAAAGATTAAAATGTAGTTTCTAGAACAATGTTTACACTATGAAGTGCAAGTAGTACCACAAATGCAGTGCTAAGGACAAGTGGATGACTCACAAAATCCAGGAAATCAAGTATTGAGTACTGATTCGCTTCACTTGTTGCAAAACAATGGCACATTAAGCCCATTTGACAAATCATGAACATGCCATTGTAATATCTTCTAAAGCAAATACTCCTGATGTCACCCGACTTCATGTTCTCACAAGTTTGAGAAGAGCGGAAGGAAAGATTACACCGTGTCTCTAAGGTTTTCCCTCAGAGAGGGTTGAGAATCAGTTTATATAGTTGACCGCAAGCATGTCAATGGAATAAAAAATAAATAAAGAGTAAAGAAGTACAGAACAGGAAACAGAGACGCTCCAGAACTAGAAGACGTTCTCATGCCTGAGCAGAATGACGTTATGGCTCTATTCACTTGTGGTCTTTGAAGGACTCTTTCCCCTTTGTGCGCTGAACAATACTGTCGGACAGATGGCTCAAGCGAACTGAGGGCGCACAACCTCACACCCCCTCTAGACAGAGGCAGGGGTCCGCCAGCCCCATTCCCCGTGTGTCTAGAGTGGAGGGACAACATAGAAGGACAATAGTGAGAAAGATCCATCCACACTCCTCCAGAATGGTTCAGAACTGGTGATGTGATCTGCAAAATTGTCTGGATATCAACTGTGATTAGCAAAGAAAAGGCAACAGATTTTGATATACAAGCAGAGAAGCTATAAAATTAAACATCTGCTTTTCTGCACAAACAAAGTTGTTATTGATGTCAAAAATGAATGAAGCAGAACTAATAAAACTGCAACACTATATTCTACAATGAGACACAACATAAGTGTGTGCTGGAAGAAAACTCCACATAAGTCACTGGAACATCATATTATTGGCAAACCATCATCCAAAGAAAAATAATTCAGCAATAAAAGACTCATCCGACCGGAATCATTCACACTTGGCTAGTTTCCTCCAGAGGTAGCATGCCAAGACAAGGAACCTGAGTCAACAAGATCTGTGCAATGGAGCTGAAATCTGACCTTCCCTTTGACATCAACGAGTACTTTAGGACCCGGGCTGCATCCTGGAAAACACGGAGCCATTTCAGAGCTGGCATGGAAAAGTGGTCCCATTAAAGGAACATCAATTCACATATGCATTCTAAGCTATTACACAGAAAGACAAGTACTAGAAATAGTACTTATACCTTATTTTCCATTTGAAATTTGGCTGTCACTGTGCATTCGCAAAAGCGAAAATGCAAACGGTAATGCAAGATTTACAATTGCGTTTGGATTATGTCACAATTTATGCGTCCACATATGGAAAACGCAATTGAAAGTATAATTTGCCATTATTACCATTTTCTGAAAATTATAGGATGTCTAAAGGCTGGTATAAAATTCTGAATTAAATCAATATTAATATATTCCATCAAAAGGCATTGTTTTTTTTTTCTCTTCAGGTTTATACAAATAAAAGTAAGCCTAATGGTGGGTCCAGTATAAATGTAATATAGACTATTTTTTCAGATAATAATTTACATTCAATTATTATTTTTCACAGTATAAATTTGTGTTTCTGCATGAAAATATATAGCTAACTTTATATTTTAGAAAGGAGATCATCATATTTTGTGGGTCAACTACATAAAAGAGTTAAATGGACAGTTAACCCAAAATTTTAACTTCAGTAATCATCTATTCAAACATGAATGAAGTTTCTAGAGCTTGACAGCCAACTGACCAAAATCCAGTTTTGTTGTATGGAAAAGAGCATCCTGGATATGAGGGCAAGTAGATGATTGCCAAATTTTCATCAACTATCCCTCTAAATCCAATAAATATGAGAAAACAGGCCCCAAATCCTCCACAAACATCACATGCTGATTGCATTCCCTTCATGTGGTCCAGAAACCCAAACATACTTCCTCTCAGTCATCTCACCCCAGGTGCCCTCCAGTCTCCTGACCTACTATATCTCTGAATACAAACAGTGCTGCCCCCATCCAGCTCCACAGGATCAATCAACCAGCTGATAATTACTGTTGCTATGGAACTCACCGCCTACCCAGTGCTGCCACCCGCCCCGTGACCCCTTTTCCATCTACTGTCTTCATATTTTCCACAGGGTAAAAGAGAGGAGGGGACAGGAAAGTGAGGGAGAGCAGAAAAGAAAGAACTGAGGTAGAATGTTACACAAAACAAAACCAGTTTTTTTTTCATATGACTGGTTAATTAACTCAATCTGGACGTTCTTCGGCTTCAGTGGGCAGAAATTTCAGGCTCGTGTAGGCATGTGTAAATGTATTTATTCAGTGGTGACTTCATTACCTTACATCTGTTCAGCTCTCTGACAGGGTTAACCAGTTCACTGACCACAGCTGACAGCATTTCTTCTTTCTGAGCATCCAGAGTACAAGAGAATTTAACAGTTAAACGTGGATCCCCCGCCCCTTCGGCAGTATTCACTCAGTAACAATGTGAAACTTCCACTATTGTTGTCATGGAATGTAGAAACTCTGGATGGTCAACCTTTTAAATGTACACAAGCGGCGATATCTCAGAAACGAAAATTCATTTTGGATGCTTCATTTTTGCATTACAAATCATCTATAGGATGGGAACAATAGCTGAAACTTCAAAAACATTATGGTAAAACAACAACTAAAATTTATAATTAAAGACTTAGTACTCTCAGATTTACGTTTTAAACCAGTGTTATTTATTTCTTCCATAGAATACAAAGATGTCTCAGACAATTTTTTCCATCTATATTATAATTCTTACAAAGCCATATGACAGCTTTGCCTGAGAAACAAAATGAAATTAAATGATTATTCAGTGCAGTATTATATACATTAGTGCTGTCAAACGATTAATTGTGATTAATTGCATTCAAA
>SCHK01443959.1:15680-26078 GCA_004124795.1 Poropuntius huangchuchieni
TGGAGAGTGGTAAGGGACCTGGATACAATGCCTTGTAAATGTGTCTGTGGCGTTACACAGATTTCATCTCTCAAAGTCATAAAACAAATGAATCTGCCGATAAGTTTGAATAAGGCATGGTAACATTTTAACAGATTAAAAATATGTATTTTCCATCCATGTGTTCACTTCCCCTACCACATGAACTACCCTTTAGGGTTTTTGTTTCATGCAGCTTTGATCTATCTTTATATTTAATCTTCGTCAAAGCAATGGGAATACATTGTTCAAAGTTCAATTCTATGAACATCAAAAGTGCTCTTTTATCTCGTTAACTGGGAGTGAATAAAGTATCAGCGCCGGGGTCATTTGAGAGCAGGTTACATTTGAATTCTGAACTCCTTTTTACATTGCAGCATTTTACAACAAATGGGTTTTTAGTACGCTGACTTCATTCCACTAACGCTTATTGTATTTGCTTTCCCGACTGGATCTGATATTATGAATATTTCACTTGTACTACCGAAACAACAAGCTAAACGGTTCATTTTATAAAAGGTCACTCGATACTTTTCTCTCGTACAGAACTATATTTATTGCGATGAAATGAAAGTGACCCACCAGAAGCCGAAACGAAAGGCCAGCTGCTTTGTAGCCAGAAACACCAAATTCAGAGCGAATCTCCGAAGCTTTACAATCAAGAGCGAACAAACCAGGATTAATAAAAGTGTGGATGCCATATGACACTTTGCCATTCTCTGGTTATGAAGCCTAGAAGCAGTCTTTGGAAAGATTTGATGAGATCAGGAGGAAAGACAGACAGACCAAAAAGAAAGAAAGAAAAAAGAAAGATTCAATAAAGGCTTATGATAGTTGATGCCACCGCGAATGCCCCCGTGTCTCTTTCCGAGTGGCTTATGGGAAAAGCACAACACCCCCAGGCCTCTTCTATCTGCCATTTAGAATTTTTAGAGCCCATCATCACATGCAATCCATCTTTATTTCGCCCCGCAGCTGTCCTGTTGTGTCTAATGCCTTGTGCAACCGGGGTATAAATATGCTGGCTTCGTTGCTGATGTTTATTCTGACTGCTCTGTGTGTTTGCGGCAGAGGAGACAAATCTTCATTAGAACGGGAGCCATCGCGCCGTAGCCAGACCGGCCCCATCATGTGTTGGCTTATTTGTTTTTACTCGAGAATGCATGACAGGAAATGAGTTTGTACATTCAGATTTGGGGGAAAGATGAGCACAATCCCCGTCGACACAAACAGATACAAACCCGTGCGCGCACACACCGAAGCCTCATCTTACATTATCCACTGTCAGCATGCAATGTTTATTTGACTATTAATCTGCGGTAGCCAGCTGAGCCTGAAGGATCTTGTGTGTACATGGTGATAAAGCGTGCCTAGTTATTACGAGGGAGACTTACGTGTCCAGAACTTGAAATTTCATCTCCACGATCCGTCTAATGATTCGCAGGAGGACAAGGGGCTCATCGGGACCCTTTCAGCCCTCTTTTAGACTACACCCACCCCTCTGCAATTCAAAGGGACGAAATCTGCACGACATTCAAAGCCTGTGCAGTCGGACTATTGAAGCCCACGCTTTCAACCAGGTTGTTCCGCAGTTAACAAATTTCGCCGTAATGATTTCTCCTGGTTTTTACCATCATGTAAAGGCCCCTAATGGGCATCCTTTTCAAAAACGCTTCTGCGCTATCAAATGTAATTTACACGTTCCAGAAACGTCAGCGGATGGATGGAGATGAAAGCAATTACCATCTGCTTTTTGATGTCAGCACCATTTGGATTTTTAAGCAGCTCGCTTCCATCATGTTCAGGTGCTGCGCCTCCAGGTGCAATAAGACTTTATTTAAAAAAAAAAAAAAAGGCTGGTGAATTAAACGCATTTTGCTCTTAATATTGTGTCCATCTCAGCTGATTTCTAGTTTAGACGGCATGAGTCAAGGCACAAGCTTTTAATGAGGTAAAACAGTGAAGTTTTAGATGCTTTTAATGTAATTCTATATGTATTTGATTGGTAACACTTTATTTCGATAGTCCACTTTAAACGTTCTATGAACTAGAGGTAACTTTGCAACTACATGTGAACTAGCAGTCATTAGAGTATTAGTGACTTTATACTATTTGCATGTTCCCCAACAGACATTCAACTGACTTTAAATAACTTTTCAATCTGTCAACTTGTTTTACTAACCCCAGCCTAACAGTCTACTAATACTGGAAACAGAGTTAGTTGACTGTAGTTACTTATAGTTAGTAGATTATCTAAAGTAGACAACTGAAATGAACCATCTGGTGTCATAAAAATGGCAAGACAGTATATATTGTCCTCACAAACATATGTCTGTTCTCACGCACTTGCATCTTAAAACGTCACCTTTTATGTCACAAGTTGTTGATGCTTTTTATGTAATTCTACCTTTTTGACCTCATGAAAATAGCAAGAGAGTACATATCGTCCTCCTTCTCCCACTTCCTGCTTGTCCATACAAACATATGTCTGTTTGCATCTTGAAATGCCATCTTTCCAAAGATGCACACAGTCAAAACTCTCTTGGCTAATCACAGAATGAGCATTTTAATAGAATCTGATCTGTCGTGGTGGCAGTGACCCAGCTATAAACCCTCACCTTCTCCGAAATGAATGAGTTCTTATAGACCAATTCATTTAGCACTGACCCCAAATTCAATATGAATTATGCATTCATCAATCTGGAAAGATCTCTGGCAGATTTTCAAGATGTGCATGCGGAGCACTTTTAAGGAGTATCGAACATGTGCACCAATGCTTAGGTGCTACATCGAGCATGTAAGACAGTTAGCGAAGATGACATCTATGTGCATCATTGTACGATTCATTTTTAGTACTCGGATACTTTTTTTTTTTTTTTAAATACCAGATGTTTACCATAAAGTTCTCATACAGTAGTGTCTGTTGAGCTTATGGTGCTGTTTTTCTTTTTTGGATGACCAACATGAAGATTAATCAAAATAATGTATTTATATTTTATATTCCACAGAGGGGGGAGTTCAGCTTTACCACTGCATAACTTCAGAGGACTTGCACTATATAAAAATAATATATCCTGACTGTGAGCAATAATAGCTCAAGCTTTCAAAGCACAGTTCTGCTGATTAATTGTTGATCCTCTCCACACTTCTGCTGCATTGTCCAATTAGTGATTGCACAGCAGATAATTAAGAGCGTCAATCAGGCCCTGCACCTTGGAGCTGAATGCCGTGCGCAGATTAGCGAGGGCCATGAGTGATTGACGGGAAGCGTCTAAGGCCAGAAGCACAACTCCGTCCCCCACGGGGAAGGACGCAGGCATAAATCTTCCCTGTCAATCACATAAAGCTCTTCCTCGCAAACACATCCAGGTCAAGGTTGGGAGAGTGATTTAAGAGAGATGAATAAAGAAGTGCTGGGTGGCAGTAAATAAAAATACATGACAGGATGATGTGCATACGGTTTGAGATTAATGAAAAATAAGGAGCCTCTGGATCTGTAGAGTATGAGGGGTTAAGTCTATAAGCTATGAATATGACGTTTAGATTGATGAGACGTTTTCTTCCATGTCTGAAACTTGCTTGTGATGTATTGTTTTATTCAAGGAATAATACACACGTTTACATTTTCACTGTATATACTCTCTCTCTCTCTCTCTCTATATATATATATTTTTTTTTTATGTATTAGCAAAACCATGTTATTTAATAATATCCCCCCCCCAAAAAAAAGCATAAATCTCTCAATTTTATGTTAAAAAATGAATATAGTTATTACTATAAACTTATTACTATTTTATTCAATTTTGCTAACTTCATTAAATGTGTCTAGCAGAAATAATCATAAAAACAAATAATAAAATGTCATTTTAATACTTTATTTTAGTCAAATTTATTTTATGTTTTGTATTTTTTTTTTAAGTTTCAGTTTGAGTTAATTACAACATTTATTACAATTCTATTTGTTTAAATACCTTAAATTACCATTAAATGCGAATATGGTACCATGGTATTACCATCTGATACTACGGGACAGCCATAGGACTATAATTAGTAATAGCACTGTAGGTTGCATATATTCATTCCTTTCAGGCTAGTAATCATAATGGAAAGTAGTATTTTCTTATCATGCCTGAGGTGAGAGGTTTATTTACATTTCGCAACTGAGGCATGGACACTGGAAGTGGTTCCACAGGTCAAAGCCATTAACTCGTCCACGAGGCTGTTTAAGCTTTAAGTGATTGGTATTAGCAATGCAGGCAGAATGATGCTCGGATAAATGCTGGATTCAGCGGCTACAGCGAGGGAGATGCGGGGCGCTGATTGATCTGGCCATCAGCTCCGGCCCAATAGGCAGAATTCAATTAAGCATCATTTGGCTCAGACACCATTTGTGTTTGCATTCGCCTGGGTCCCCAGGTCTGGATTATCCGAGCTCCAGCAGGGCTGTCCCTGTTATTATGCCTTCAAATAACACTGAGTCTGAGCCAGCAGGTACATACTGAAACCGTGTCTGCCGCTGGTCTAATTTGTCTATCTGTCTTCCATGATGGGCTTTTCATCTTTGAGCCAAAGGACACAAAGCCGACAAATGCAGTGTGTATGGTGATTTCTAATTTCAGCTAGGTTTAGTGTGACAGCACAGAGAGAAAACACAATAATGCTGAGATTTATTCATTTCTAGCCTTCTCTAATTAGTCTAGGGGCAATACGGCATACTGCCCTGGTAGTAAATAGCAAGGATTAGGAAATGGTCTTCTCGTGCCACTGGCTAAATGAAGGCTTCCAGTTCAACGTGTGCCCATGGGCGGTGATGGACAGAGGAGGGAGCTTAATCATGCTGTGCATCCATATCAATGGCAGAGAGCGCGGGGCCAGTGTAGGGCAGTCAGCCCCTGCTGGTGGACACCATAACTACACCTTTACACAAGCAAAAATGCAATTGCCACTCAGATATCTTATTTACAACTAGTTCTGTTTAAAAATGCCTAGCTCTTTCATGAAACTCTAGATGACACAGACTAACGGGTTCATAATATAACTGATAATATTCACAGTGTTTAACGACTTAGCACAAGCTGATTGGTTCGTGTTGTATAAGCAGCCAATGAGCTTGCTGCTTTACACTTGAGCGTTTTGGAGAGTGCTTCATTTTGCAGAGCCTCCAACTTCCCCAGCTCCACCTGTATAGATCTGCTATGGGTTGTTTATATGTGCTATTTGTGGGGCAGCAGTATGTCTTAAATAGTCACAGCGCCGTATATGAATTGGCAGTAGCAAGTTCCTGTACTTGCTCGCAGCAGCAATAATCTACAACTACAGCAATAACCAGCAGCACTAGCAATTCAGCAGAAGCAGTGTAGAAGATCTATTCCACCAAGACCAAATACATTAACATTGTCACATACTACCATGCTAAAATCGTCTGGGAGTTGTCATGATGAGCCAGCCAGTTCATTTGAGTGAATCAGAAACATACAGCGTAACCAGTGTAGTCAGATTCCTGGACTAATCACTTAAATGAGTCATTTCTTTTTAGTGTGATTACTGCAACCTGAGTCCTAAACAAATGACTCTTATAGGCCCTTCTTTTTAGAGAATCAAAAATGTACAGTGCAACCACTGCAATTTGATTCCTGAACAAATGATGTTCATGTTCTTTTTAGTCAGTCGAAAGCATGCAATGCAACCAGTCTGATTCCCAAATTAATTACTTTGAACGAACCTATTATTTTTAGTGAATCAAAGACATGCTGCACCGATAGCAATGTGCAGCCAATTGCTGATTAAATGAACCTTATAAGCCAGTTTGTTTTACTGAATCAAGCAGATGCAACTTACAGATAACAGTGAGATAACTGTTATTTTTATATGTATATAGTTAAGGCCAGTTATTGGATTGCATTTATGTCAAAAATGACTGTGAAAAGTCATTAAAAAGTCTCTGTAAACACCTTTTGCAAGAACTTTCTCAAATTAATTGCAACAGAACTGTATGCATTTATTGCCAAATTTTTATTTATTATAATCGTTTGTGAATGAGAATCGTTGAATTCCTATCCCTAATTAGACTTTCTTAATGGAGACAAACATCTGTGGTTGCAACATTAGCCTAAGACACTCACTGATTCAGTACTCCACTGACACATCCTCTAAACGCACACACACTTCCTGGTTAGAAGGAAATGGGAATATGGGAATGGATGGAGAGAGGTAATATTCTCTGATTAGGAGTGTGTGTGTGTGCATGTGTGTGTTTGTGTGTGTGCACGAGTGTGTTTGTGTGTGTGTGTACGTAAAGATCGGGACAGATTTGTAGAGCCACTGATTAGTCTCTTCGAGTGGCTATGCCATACTGCCCTGAGAGTAATTTTTGTCATGATTCACAGAGGGTGAGTTTTGAGAGCGTCGGGCCGTCACATCTCTGTTATTGCCAGATGAAATAGAGCAGGGGTTTGTGGACTGCCAGCGCTGTTGGAGGGTAAACAAATTACCACAGAGTGAGATGAAAACATTACAGAGCCCATAATGATCCCTGGCTCATCAGTTTGAGTCTGTCTATTCCCCTCACTTAAACAAGCGTACCCATAATCCAATCTGTCTAAAGGGACTGCTGAACCTCGTCAAGGTGTGAAGAACAAGTGCAAACAGAAGAGGGAGAGTGAGAATGAGGGAGGAGGCTGCTGGGATTGGCTAAACACATTTACTTTGTGGTCTGGGAAAACAGATGTCATCTGGGGGTTTTATTCAGATTGAGCTGTTTAGATTTTTAAAATATCGATTCTTAAATATGAATACTTGGCCTCAGGTGTGAGAATTTAATGTTTTTATAAAGCTGAACTATATCATCTCTGATAAATAAATAAATAAATAAATAAATAAAGATCGGGAGAGTGATTTAAGAGACATGAATAAAGAAGTGGCAGTAAATAAAAATACATGACAGGATGATGTGCATACAGTTTGAGAAATTGAAAAATAAATTATTCTTCATGAAAACTAAAGAGGGTTTGGATCTGTAGAGTATAAGGGGTTAAATCTATAAGCTACGAATATGATGTTTAGATGAGTCGTTTGACTTTGTGTCTGAAACTTGCTTGTGTGATGCAATGTCTTATTCAAGGCATAACATATACTTGCACATTTTTACTTAATACTGCAATAAAGCAATAAATAAGTTAAAAAACAGACAGATAGATAGATAGATAGATAGATGAGAACAGAATAGAACACAAAGGCAGGGACATAAATGGCACTTAAAATGATTCTCCAACACCCCATATATGTGTGCACAAGCACCAATTATATTAAATTCTCTTCGTATTTATCCAGTTAATATAGATGTTTAATTGTATAAATAGTTTTGCAAACAACATTTTTGTAGCTGAACTAACCTGAGAGGTAATAACACCCCTGCTGTGGCCTCATCTCTTTCCATGCCATCTGTTCTACATCATCATTATAACAGCCAACGCTAAATCAACTCAATCTTGATACACTGACACTCAGATAATGTTGTTTTGGTGGTTAAGGGGTTATGACAGTTGGATATTCATTTTTTTTACACTCTTAATGGCATATCACCAATATTACAGGAGGCAGGAATGCTAATTAACTCCCTGCTGGGGAATAACATAATCGACCTCGCCGCTATTTTCTTAAAGGGATAGCACTCTTTACGGCCCTATGATGTAAATGGGTGGCAATCCATTCACAAGTGTGATATTAAAAAGTAGTGCTAGGGTAAATGCTATTGTTATACATTTTTTTCAAGTCCGTCAAAATTAAACTGTCAGGTTTGATAACTCAAAATGTATCACTACCTAAATTTTCCCCCAACAAATTTGTTAAAATATCCCACAAATGTTGTCAGTAAAGAAACAAAATACGTTCTACAAGGACAAAACAACTTCTGATTTAATTGGATTCTGGACAGGCTTATTCTCCAAAAAGAGAAAAAAAAAAAAAAAAAAGAAAAGAAAAACTCCTAGTAAGCCAACTAAATAGCCTTTTCAAGCTATTGCATCATTTTGTACCACTTACTTTACATTCAAGAAAGTAATGATATTCACACATTAATTCAACATTAAATAGTTTTATCACCATATTTTCATTATAAATAGCTCAATATAACATTATATATCATAAATGCATGACAGATGATTTATTAATTGTCTATTTACAGTAACCACATGCTCAAAGCTTTCTTTATTGCATGAAAACGTATAATTTACCATTTTTGATTACCTGTAGATTACGTACAATCGATTCACTGACACATATTTCACACAAAACACTCAATCTAGTGGGCTTTCCTCTGATTTGCTGACTTCACACAGCTCTAGGACATCTGGTTATACAAGACTACTACCATCCAAACCAAAGTGACCTCCATTCAAAACTTGAAGACATTCCCAACCCAACCACACATAGTCTGACTCAGATGTAGCCTGGGAGGGCAAGGACGGAATTTGAAGCAATTTGTGAAAAAATAGGGCACTCCTGTCCAGACACCCCATTCACTCAGAACTTGTTAACCTGAATGATGTAGTTGTACCTGAAAGTGAGGAGATTCAGGTTTAAGAGCATTCAGGTTGAACACAGTGCGTTCATTTTTAACTGCGTCTGTACGCAGCTGGAGGGAGGAGAGACCCTCAAGGCACTGCCTGCAGGAGTAACAGATCCTGGACACATACCTGGAATGTCAACATGCTACACCTGACCATCTTACTTCCTTTCAAATGATTGCATCCCTTTGGCATTATGACTATGTTAGTGTTAGGGACTGACAGCCACGTTTATTTATAGGTGTGAGAATGTCCTGCTTATGAAGCGCATATCAAAGATGGTGACATCCAAGGCCCTGTTTACACCTGGTAAGATGATTTTTGTTTGGCTGGATCACCAGAAAAGTAGACGAAGGAGACAAATTCCTATTTACACCTGGTGTTTTAATCCATCTCTTTTGTCTACTTTACTTCATCATAAATTGAATGCCATGTTCTCTCCTTTTTTTCTTAATTTTACCTTTGCTAAATTGTGATTCGTAAACGATAATTTGAATATATATATATATATATATATATATAATATTTATTTATTTTTTCCCCCTTTTGTTCTTGCAATTTTCTCTGTGGGCTGTACCATTAGTGCGGCGGTGGGCACAGGCTGTTCAACGTAAACGTTAACGTGGCCTAAAGGATTGCCTTGTGTGAAATTTATGTTTGCTTTTTTTTTTTTTTTTTTCGGCCTGTTGATTATTATATCCCAAAATAAATAGTAAATATTTTTTATTGAATTTATTGGTTTGGACTCTGTTGTTAACTGTAACCTTTAGCTAGGTTAACTAGGTTTTTATTATTGTACTAATGAGTAATAGTGATAGGGCTCTCTGTAGTTTACCATTCACACTAAATAAAGCATTTATAAAGAGGGTTAGTGTCACTTCTGCCCACACTGGTACATTAGCATTAATCATTCATAATCAGCAAGATGTCTGCATTCACCCTGACCGGACGCGGCTTGTTATCGATCGATTGTCTCCCCCTCACCCAGCTTTGCTTTCTTGGTCATGGGCTATTATAAAGCAGTAGTGGCGTATGAGGGAGAGTGCAAGAATCTGTTGCCTCCACTTCACTGGTCTCTACGCACGGCTGCCTGTGCAGCTGGCAGCCTCCATCGCTGAGAAGATGAGGGGGAGAAGAAGAAAGGGTCTGCTCCGAGGCGGGCTGCATGAGCATCCAAGCAGAACGCTGCCAGATGTGACCGAAGCGTCGCCGAGCTCGAAACGTGTGCAAATGCCTCCGCCGGAGTGGGCGAACTTAAGCCCCTGTTCAACCCTAGCTATTCTTTACCCATTTCTCTACATCCCCCTCTTGACTGACCTACATATGTTTTCCTGCCGCTTGAGGTGGTTTGGAGGAAATAAAACAGGCCGGTTTTTTGCTGTCCGAGTGGACGCACCAGGTGGTGCAGTGCTGCAAATAGATCACAGGGAAGGATATGTTAACCTCCCTGACCAGACCTCCACTTCCCATTAGTGACCACACTGTAGTAGTAGTAGAGTTCATTTGTCAGTTGTCCCTTTTTAGCTTTTAACATCTTGTTTTTTGTCAGTCAAGTTTTAGTTGACTGAAATCCTAGATGTTTTGGTCCAGTTTTGGTCAGTTAAAACTTTCAAATTTTAGTCATGCTGCATGATGGATAAACTGATCATCACAAGTATTTTGCTCAAAATTATATTAAAAAAAAAAAGTTGCGGGGGGAGTTAATCAACAAATAATTTTTTTGTCACAGTTTCTAAATAACAAAATGAACACTAGGAAGTAGATGTTTTTTTTTTAAATTATTATCCCTTGAGGTAAAAAAGATCATTAAAATAAA
>SCHK01443959.1:26229-67728 GCA_004124795.1 Poropuntius huangchuchieni
TAATAATGTTGAAAGGAATTTGACAGACTGCTAGAGGGGTTGCTGTTGGGGAAAACAAGTATTTGCTCATTAAATAGTTGACGGCAGATGAGTGCAAGGTTTCTAGAATGAATAACCAGAATATAAGAGAACATAACTAAATAACTTTGTGAATTGTACCATATTGTATGGCTGTACAACTGTAATAATAATAATAATACAGGCTGCATGAACATTAACATTTTACCAATACCTTAAGTATTTATTTATTTATTTATTTATTTAAGTCAAGAACTGATAAATATTAGTTACTGCAAGTAATTTAGGCCTTGCAACATTATAATTGTAATGCGGTGAGTGTCAGGCAGGAACACGCTGGAGACTTTACGACAAGGAACTTTTAATCATATAATAATAGTATTTTAATAATCAGTAATAGTATAGAAAAATGCAGTTAATCAAAATTAATAATCATGATGACAAATGTCAAAGGGAATAACTGACAATTACGATTTGTCATAATCGTGCAGTCATACTGCCATCCACATTGAATATTACTACATATTACCAACATCGACAAATTAATGGCATATCACATACCACTCCAAAATAGCCTGTTATTGAAGAATTCTGAGCAAATATTGCTCTTTCTCTGCTAAAACAGTCATTTTAAGCAAAAGAGCGGCTATGGCACTTTTAATACACAAGAATTCCTTGTACTAACTGTGAGAGCTGCTACTGTAGCTAACTATCAAAGGGCTGAAAATATGCTAGAAATCTGTGCTTTCCTATTTTTATTCATTTAATCTTTACAGGCCCTAATGAACACTGCGCTATATACAGTTTTGGTGGGGAAACACCTTGTCAATGTGTCATCTAATAGAAAACCACAATTTTCCATCTCTGTGGCGCAGCTAAAATAGGAGCGTGATTATGATTGTGATTCTGGAGTAAAGACCAAAACTAAAAACTTACAGCAAAGGTAAGAGGTGAATGGATTCATGACAAACAATCTCTCCATTTCTACTCTGTTATTCTAATTAGCCTTTAGCCATATTAAAAATAATTAACATTCGCCATCATAATTAGAGATGTGTCGCAATCCAAATCCAAAGAGGGTTAATCTTCTCCTAATCAAACTTCTTTTTGACGTTGGTCAGGCTGCAGCTGACATGGTGGTGGGTATTGAGAGAAGTCATGGGTTAACAAGCGCACTGAGTGCAATAACAGCGAAGGGGTCAATCAATTACTACATCGAATGGACGAGACAATAAGACACAACTCGTAGTAGAAGAGCTGAGAACGAAAAAGAACAAGCAAGATTTCATCTACGCTCAGTATTGCTATAATGCGACAACCTGGCAAGCAGAAACCTGCAGTCTCTCGGCAGCCTGGAAGCAGGTCTGCTGCGATTCACAGCAGTGAGATAAACTCCTCCGTCTACAGTCTTTGCAAGCTTACCTGAGTCATCTACAGAGGACCAAACACACACAAACACGCTCATACAAATAAACCAGCTCACAGCGCAGGAAACGACAGAATGAGAAACGCTGCAGTGTCCAGGCAAGCCTGCTAGCCTTCAAAGATGAACAGCCCAATATATTTATAAGAATTCATAGTGCATCTTTGCGGTTGTTGATTTAATAATAGCTTGTTGGAGCAGCAGACGCTGGATTTCGCCAGGGAGAATTTGTATAAATCAATCTGTAGACTCGTGTTTAGCTTTTAACAAGCCATTCATCACGTTTTACTGGAGGCAGGACAGAGGTATGACTGATTTGTTTACTAATCCATGGAATTCGCAGCATTAAAGACATCCTACTGGATTCTGGCAATTAATTATTTTCTGCCTGTGTGTTTAATTCAGCATTAATCTAGAAAATGTCATATTTTATAGGTATTAGTACATACTCACTCTGCAGAGACGTGTCCATAGCTGACTAAACATAGAATTACAGTAGCGCCCAACTGTTTTCAAATAAAGATCATTAGCCTACTACAGACTGACCCTGACTCCGACAGGAATGTGCAAGATTACATATTTTTATAATTGACTTGTCGGTGGGTCATCTGAATGAATCAGCCTCAAACCTGTAAAATTATACTGAATTAGCTTCATGTTTCTTGGGGTGCATTCACATGCGGCATGTTCTTGCGTTCATAAACTGCTTGACGGAGCAGAACAGAAAATGTTCTCAAGACGTAATTTTAAAAGATGAACTATTTAACTGCAATCAGCTGCGAGGTACTAAATAAATAAATAAAAACAGCCAGTTATGTCCATACGGTGTACATGTGCACATAAATAAGGTAATTGACATATATGCAACAAATAAATTGGTTAAATATCATAATTCTTTAACCTATTGATTGTGCAAAGAAAATTTAGTGCAAATTTTCTTTGAATTCATTGCTAAAGTTTGAGAACTGGTAGAAAAGCAGTGCTTCAAAGGGGGGAAAAAATTTACAGGTTATGTAAACAGAGTAGAAAAATATACCTCTGATATCCACTAAACTCTTACTTTGTCTCTATTACACTTTGGTGGGATAAACAAAACAGAAGCATTTTTATGAACCACTTTACCGTTTGAAGTGACTAAAAAGGTAACACTGACTTATCGTGATCTTTTTAAATACTGTTTTTGGCCTGTTTTTTTTTTTGTTTTTTTTGGGGGGGCGGTAATGTCATAGTACTTTTTTCATATCTTTAGAATATACAGTGCATGCCAAAGATATCTCCCAAAGTCTGTTTTGTCAAGTTTTGCCTATTTCTGTGAACATTTAAAGTAAAGTATAACTAAGTTAGAAACACGCACACATACAGTGCATCAAGAAACTGAGAGGGTGGTAAGTGTTCCACAGAAATGAGTATTGATTAAACAGTACACTGAGATTTAGAGTGGAATGAGCAATATGAGCCATCTTCTCCAATTCTAGATAGGCACACATCAGGGACAGCTGCAGAGTTCAGCATGACTGCCAGTGTGACTCCCATTATACAGTACTGCCAGCAAGAAACTCGTCATCTCTCCACTGAGACAGCTCATTGCAATATTGATAGCTGATGTCAACCATTGTATTTTTGAGCGCGCATGTTTGTGACTGCACATGCAATATGTACCACTGGAGTTTGAAATGCAAGACATTTGTCTTCTAACTAGGTTCCCTTTGGAGACAGAAATCTTTGGGGCCAGCTGTCAATGCTAACCAGTCAAACCTGGACCCCCCGAGTGACATGTATCTTTGTGCTGGTATCTCCGTGCCCACCTGTGGATAGATACAGGAATACTGCTGATTCTGAAGGCTGTCGTTTTTGCGCTCTATTTTTTCCCTCTCTTTCTCTTTTTATGTTCTCGTATTTGTGACACCTTTCTTTAAGAGGGTCTCAAGAGGTTATTGCTGTCAGCCTTTTCGGGGCCACTCATCTCTAATGGAGTTCAACTTCATTTGCTTTAGGTATTTTTCTGTGTGAAAGATGCAGTGTTGACAGGCTAAAGAGAGGCCCTTGGTGCACTTCAACATTGCGTGCTAATCACACTTGAGTACTTGAGAGTTGTTCATTGAATAAATTCTTTAAATTAGATCATGTAACATTAAACCACTTCTTAATGGATGTCTGTGGAGCTCTAAAGTGGAATGTTAGTTAAAACATTAAAGTTTAAGTCTCTGTTTCTGTCTCTTTTGTTTCAGGAGTGAATGCCATGTTTGCACAGCAGCCTCAAGACTTGGTAGTTGTGGCTGGTCAGCCTGTCACGCTCCCCTGCTCCATCCCTGGTTACCACGGTGTTGTGCTCTGGATCAAAGATGGCCTCGCTTTGGGCGTTGGAAGAGAACTTATAGGTAACAACAGTGAAAACATCATCAGTTTAGGTTTTGATTCTGACGGTTTCTCTGATTTCTTAACTAGCTTAATCTTGACAAGATTAAAAAAGGACATCCTGCTAAATTTTCTTAACCGTTTTAACTAGACAATCTATGCCGGTCAACTAGAAGTCATCTTCACTTGTAAGACCATGTTGGTTGACTTAACTATCTTCACATAAAAAGAACATGCTGGTCATCTAGCTTTACTACATTGCAAGACTGACTGCAGCAGTCAACCATCTTAACTAGCTTGACAAGAATGACCATGATGTCCATCTATCGTAACCAACTTTACAAGAAAGAATATGCTTGTCATCCAACTTAACTAGCTCAACAAGATAACTTTGATAAATTTGCCTATCCATTTTCTCTAGACGAACTATGCTGGTCGACTAGCTAGTCATCTTCACGTTTTCAGACCATGCTGGTTGGTTAGCTAACTTAACCATTTTCACAAAAACGATCATCCTGGTCATCTACCTTTGCAATACCTTTACAAAGAAAGATTGTACTAGTCAATCATCTTAACTAGCTTCACAAGAAAGATTGTGTGATTTTACTTAACCAGCTGTACAATAAAGAATGTTCTAGTTTAACAAAATAGTCCATACTGGTTGACTAACTTACCCATCTTCACAAAAGAATTGACATGCTGGTCGTACAAGAACGACTGCACTAGTTGACCATCTTAACTAGCTTCACAAGACAGACAACTTTAGTAGTTTTGAGTACCGATTTTCTCTCGACAAACTATGCTGGTTGACTTGCTACTAGTCATCTTCACATCTTCAGACCATGCTGGTTGACTAACTTAACTATTTTCACAAAAAAAAAGAAGCTTTTTACACTGGAAATTGTTAACCCTGGGTCATCCTAAACCCCCGGATAAACGGAATCCTGTGTTATCTGTAATCACATTTCACACTGCTCATACTATACCTGGGTTTAACGGTTAATCCTTGGTATTCATTAACAGACGTTTCACACCCGGGGTTAACATTTTCATTTGCATATTTGCAGTGTCATTGTCACTGGTTGGACGAACAGTGGGTAACCTGTTTACATGGCCTTTCCCACGTCTTGCCAGTTCTTAAGTGTAGGTCTTTAGCCGTTTTAAGCCTCATGAGACACACAAAGGCAAGGAAACAAAGATAAACCTCCTCATCACTCCAGTTCACACACTTTCCATCTTTTGACATTTCTTACTTCTCTCACCGGCAGCTGCTGTTTACACTGACGTGACGTAAGCCTCGCTACTCAATTCTGTTGCCAGTCGTCCAGCTGCAACAAGCAAACACTGCTTCGTTTCACACTGAACAAACTTAGCACTGCATTTGCGGTGTTAACCCCACATTGTGGTGCTAAGTTTGTTCCGGAGCAGGGTTTCGTAACCCCCCGGGTAAAATGCGGTGCTAACACCGCTTTTTAAATTGACAGGTGTGAAACATTTCTTTACCCAGTGTTAAAAGCGGTGTTTAGAACGACGATAACCCGTGGGTACGCACAGTGTGAAAAGCCCTAAAGACCATCCTGGTCATCTAGTTTTACAATATTATAAGAGGGACTGTACTAGTCAATCATCTTAACTAGCTTCACAAGAAATATACCATTGATTTAACTACAAAAACAGGCTTCAACATCTCCACAAGAAAAAGCATGCAGCTAAACCAATTTAACTAGCTTCACAAGAACAACCATGCTAGTAGCTTAACGCTAATCAGAGGAAAGGCCGTGCTGATTGACTGGCAACTTTAAAAGAAAGACCATGTTAGTCGACCAACTTAATTAACAAGATAGACAATGCTGACTGACAATCCTAACCATGCTTCACCGTCTTCACAAGAGACATGGCCAACCAAAACATTGAAACATCAGCTGCTAGACTAACACTAACCTGCGTAAACCAACCAAAGAAGGCATGGACATTCATACTGGTCTAAGCTGGCCATTTCTCCAAAGAAATCAGCAGATTAGATTAAAAATGTAAACAATTTACTCTAATGACTCTGTGAAAAGCAAAAGTGTCCACAGCTCCAGCAAATTTGATTGAATTTTACACTTCAACTAGCAGCCAGTCTTCATCTGCCTCTCAAATAACCAAATTGGTTTTAAACAAGGCTTTTGCTAATTAAAGCTGACTTTGGTACACAAATTTAAGCTGGAGGGTGTGATTGCTTTTTAAAAACTGTCCAATTGGTGTCAGGCGTAGAAGGACAAGAGCAACTAAAATATAAACTCTTAAGTACTTTTAACGGTTAATAGCTTGTGAAGTGTGTGGCTCTTCCCCACTTGCAAAGTGCTGCTTGTTTGATTGCTTAATTCGTGCTAACAACCATTGGATTCCCATTCCGTCCGCCTTCATATAAATTCATATTCAGGTTAGTCGGAAACAGTTGGTCCCATTTTATGACATTTACATTGGATTTCCTGGATTACAGCGCATGAAATCCTTGTGGGGAAAGAGCAGGTGTAAGCATCATTTTGAAAAGTGCGGATTAACAAAAGTCTCGAAGCTATAGCATGATTCCCTAGACTCGATGAGCAGCATAAAGGGTAAACCAACATTTTACTCCATTTTCCTATCACAGATGTAGCTCTGCTTCACATCCTGGGATATTTCCAGAGCAAAGCATGACGTAAAGCCCAGTTGGCCTCTTTAAAAACAGTTGCTGGGCTTATCCTTAAAATTAAATATGTATTTCGCTGGAGATCACAGGTCTACTTGCCTCTGACCTTCAGTGGCCGCTGCTCTGTGCCATTTTGGCACTGATAGTGGCCTTTAATTAGACCCCAATAGGCAACTGAGTCCTGATAAATCCATTCCGCTCCCAAGTTTGTCATTATCAGGCTCCTGGGAGCCGGGCCCTGGCAGTGTAAACACTGGGAGAAGAGCTTTAAAAGTGGTCAAAGAGGAAGAGAGGGTGAATTGAAGCCGGGGGTGGGGGTTGGGAGGTGAGAAGAGGTTCTGCGCTTGCGGGACTTGCGATTATGAGAAGAGAGACAGAGAGCGGCACTTAACGGCACATCAGCTGCAGTTTAACAGTCACGGCCGGGAGCCGAGGGCCGACCCAATCCGAGGCGAGCCAGCCCCATCTAGCTCTTTATGCGGATCAATGGTGGGCCAGCGCTCAGAGGGCCATGAAGAATTTCAATGAAGTTCTGCGCTTTCTCTTTTTTTATGGCATGTAATTTTTTTTTTTTTTTTTTTTGACTTGCCGAAAGCCCGTGCTTTAGACAAAAGAGCACTTTAAAAGCAAGCTTCGGGTACAAGGGCGGAGGTGCACTGCTTTGACATGAATGACACTTCACAGAAAAAAAAAAACTCTGCACAGCTGCTCCTTTTATCAGTCTTGCCTGCGTCAACAAGTAACACTGCGTCCAATAAAGAAAATTGACACATCTACGACTACGTACTCAAAGCTAGCAGCTGCACACATTAAAAAAAAAAAAAAAGAGGCTAGTACAACAGCTCATACAAACCCTACACATTTCAATATCAGCCTACTCAGCTATTCATGGAAGACACTTGTCTCATCCAGTTCGGTTTCAGTTTGGGAGAACATTGATTAAAATGAGAAATCGCAAACAATATGTTTAATAAATCAGCAGACAAAAGAAGCTGATTTGTATCGGTCCCCACATTCTTCATGGAGGTCCTTTTGCTCATGGTTCTAATTAAAGACATCAGCTCAAGGCTGTCACAAACACAAATAAAAGTCATGAATATGCATTGTGTGCATTGCTGGTGTAAATGTGAATACCCAAACAGAACCAGAGAGGGAGACGGCACAAGCATGCTTGGACATAAAGAGCCGAGCAGCATGCTGATTCTGATTTTGACGCATTGTTTTATTTACACTCTTGGCACATCAGTAATCCAAACAGTAGCTTTCGGATTTGTGCTGCTCAGTTCAAAGCCAACGTTTTGTGAGAGAGCAAAAAGAAAACGAAAATAAATCTATAGAAAGCTCTGTAGTCACAGAACAATGTCAAATGTCCATTGCTACGAGGATTTTCACAACATTAAATTTTCAGTAGTTGATATCAATGCCAGGAAGTTTTGCAATTCTCAACACAAGTTTTGATGCAATAAAAAATTGTTAGTAAACTAAAATGTTAGTAAAAAGTGTTTGTGTTTAGTGAAAAGTTAAGAATAATAATTAATACAGCTAAATAAAAATATTAAAAAGATTAGTTATAAGTGCTCAGATAAAATAAAATAAATATTGGCACTGTCTCTACTTCATGATAGGATATTATATATTAATCGGTACACACACACACACACACACACACATATTCTTGGAACATAACCTGTTCCAGAGCAAGTTCTGTTCCAGGGTTCACCTCAGTTTACCTCAGAGCCATGTGTGACCTATTGATTAGACTCTATTGGGCATGGAAATTTTAAGTAAAATGTAAGATCATTTTTATTTTACCGTGTGTGTGTGTGTGTATTTATATGGATTATGAGAATAAAAAAGGGGTGGGGTGAGGAGTAGCTCATTATCGTTTAAAGAGACTTGCACCTAAATGGCTATCTGTTAACAGAGCTGTTTTTTATTTATGTATTTATTTATTTTTTACAAATGCATTTTTGAAAACAGCATACCTCAAGTAAGTAAGGTTTAGGTAAATCAAACGAGAGTTAAAGGTATATGTGATGGCAAGTTATCCTTGATTTCTGTAATACCACCCTGGTTTCATTAAATCGTTTTAAAATTGTATTGATTAGCATTGAGTTGGAACTTCAGTACCATACTTTAACATCCTTGCTTTCTCCAAAATATATCAATATCTTGGTACCCAAATCTTCAGAGACAACGCAAATTGAAGAAAATTAAAGTTGTGTATGTAATTAACACATTTTCTTTCAATCATTTCCTCGGTTCGAGCCATCAGACAGATACACTTGCTCACTCTCCCGACCATTAATCACTGCGTCACGTCTCCATTCACGGCCCTTTCCCCCTTCCATCGATCCGACATAAAGACTAATCCTTTCCTGTCCTGATGGATTCATTAACTCTAATGGGGCTATTTTATATTGTTTGCTTTGCTTGACGTGGGTTGTCTTAGGGATTCATTGTGATCAATGACAGAATTATTTCATTTTTCACTCTGACATCCTCTGCTGTGCATTTCTTGGGTGAAGCATGCATGATTTATATAATGATATATTAATCTAAGAGGTGTCCAGAGGAGAGATGAAATGTGTATCATCCTGAACATCACTGATAGGCACAATATTTGGGTTTATAAGGCAGTGCATTTGTATACAAGGGCCGGGCTCAGATAATGATACAGGTGGGTGGATGTAATCTCTAGATCACAGTTAATCATTGTTGTTATTAGACTGGTGTCGGCTTGCACAAAGACTAGCTTGGATTGCTCCCTCATTTTATTACCGGATCACTGCAAGAAGTGAATCCCTACTTTAAGCATTCAAAGTCTAACATTTTATTATTACATTTTTTTTATTGAGAGTTTTTGTGTAACTTGTAACTCCCCTGTTAGCAGTGCAGAGAAGTGGCCCACTCAGCAAGTGAGTAAAACAAATAAATTAAATGAATGAATAAATAAATAATGTATTCTAATATTACTTACACATAAAAATTCTATAATTTATTATTATATATAATTTAGCATTTGCATCTTGTGTATATTTATATGGGTCAAAGCAGTGCATTTCAGCATAATGTGTGTCTTGTGGTTCCATTAGTAAGTCAATGCTAAGCCACATTGAAGAAGTTGATTTTGCACATTACTTTGAATTAATAGTGCTTGTTAATTTATTAATGTCGTTAGAAGCCACTGCATATATTCTGAATCCATCTGAGAAATAAGACCTCAAGATTTGTAGCATGGCATTAAGTGGCAATAGATGCCGTCTGCAACAAACCCATCAATCTCTCATCAGGAATAAACACAGTATTGAACCAAGTCAATGTCCATTAAAATGACTCAGTCTGCTTCTCTTGCTTTGATTGACTGCCACAATAAACAGCACTTGATTTGGCTATATGTTCACATTACAGACCTTAAATTGTTACCTGACAATTGCCAAGCTTAATTATATTGCTCAACTGGAAGACGTAATGGAGTTTTCAGTAAGGTTTCATCTGAGTTTTAACTTCTTATTTCTCAGACTGACACAAATAAGATAATTGTAACATACTGACTTGCCAAGTACAATTAACATGGATAGGATAACTAGGACATTTATATTTGGAATTAATGCTCGAGTTTGTATTGAAACTCTGATTACAGACTTTGAAATCACAGTTTGAGATGTTCTGAAACTCTCAAGTAGGCATATGAGATTGTTTTGAGATCACTTATAAAAAAAACATGAGACTTACTGTAAGTGAAGATCTCTCCATTTAATCTTTCTGACATCTAGAATAAACAAGTTTTTTTTTAAATTTGGGATTTTTCTTTTCTGTTTGTTTATTCTTGAGCTGCATGGATACAGAACGAGGAGCAAAAACTTCTAACTTCTCAAACAAAAAAAGTTAGGTAAAATATAGGTAAATAATTGGCCATTGTCAGCATGAGATATTCCTTTTATATAACAGCCTCTCTTGTTAATTAATTAAATATCGCCATATTTTGGAAAGACCTTCAAAACAACTTTCCAAAGTAGTCCGGTGAATGATGTGGGCACGGTCTGTTTTGATGGCTTATTAAATGTTTGTTTTTTGGGTTATCCTGCCTCTTTTCTGTCTCCCACTCACTTAGAGAAATTAAAAGCTGTATGTGGGCAGATAAAACACATTGCACCATAATCGTCTGCTGCTCTCTCCTCAATAGGGAAAATGAGAGACACTTCATGGTCTATTAAAAGTGAATGGGATCCAATGAGGCAACAGGCAATAATTGGCATTTTCTGGCACAGTGATTTCAACAGCCAGGCTCAAGGACTTAAAAGCCATTAGTCCAGTCCAGTCTATTTTTCACTCCTTTCTACAGCAATATGTTAAAGCACATCCCTCTTTCAAGCCTCATTGCTGTAGATTACAGTGATGGCTGCGGTAATAGCCCTGTGGTAGAGCTCACAAATAGGTTGGACTTGGTACCACACAGTACTCAAAGAGATATAGGTGATATAAGGACGCCCTTTGAATTTGACAACGGGTGATACATCTCTAAACAAGTGGAGTCGGTTATATAAACCCAATCAACCACAAACACACATGCCTTTCGGTTTGAAAAGCAGATATGCTTTTCGAAGCCAACAACGCTTTAAATAGAAAATGGACTTGCTGCCGTTGAGTGCCCCGAGAGCACGAGGGTGCATGACGATTATGTCACAGAGAATTCTCTGGAGCGAACATGAATCATATCGATGGATGCTGTAAAAATCAATATGCTGCCACAGGTCATTCACTGGCAAAGATTCAAATGGCTGCTCCGTGGAGACTGGAAGCAGGAACTGGAAGCGAGATCGCTTCTGAAGGTGTAAATTTAGCCACATAAAAAGCTATATTGAAATAAATCGAGGGATAAACGCACAGCGCTTGCTTCTGTAGAGAAATATGCTGAGATCAGCTTCTGACGCCGTTAAATCCGTATCGCCCATCAGCCATCAATTACCATCTTGACTTGGAAAGCGAAAC
The DNA here is from genome assembly GCA_004124795.1 of Poropuntius huangchuchieni. Classification (NCBI taxonomy): domain Eukaryota; kingdom Metazoa; phylum Chordata; class Actinopteri; order Cypriniformes; family Cyprinidae; genus Poropuntius; species Poropuntius huangchuchieni. Next base: position 37,692 of record SCHK01443959.1, read on the forward strand.
TGCACTAACAGCAATGACAGTAAATTGCAAATTTCTCATAATTAGGAGTATTTTGCCTCCTGAGATCCGTTAAAGACATTCATACCGAGAGGATGCGGAAATGTACCGTACACAATCACACGTCTCCTCCCCTGCTTTACATTTTCCATAGTGACAAACCAAGCTTCTGTGTTCGCTCCGTATGCAAATTCCCGGCTAATAGTGTGCTGATGTGTTTTAAAAGCCCTCGGATTTGCTTGCTGTTGTAAAACAGTCAGTTTTTCCTGAAATACATCCGGCTGAGTGTATTATTAAACCGCAAATCACCATTCCTCTGCATCGGTGGAACACATCTCAATCTTCTTGGCTCTGTGTGCTGCTTACTAAGTGCTACACCTAGAGCGGCGCGCCCGAGGACAAGCTGAACATATTATATCAAAACCAGCAGACTGCCTCACCTCAATCAACAACCGTCTCACCTCAATCATCAGTAAGTCTCACTCCGACCGGCACAAAGTCTCACTCCAGCTGGCAGAAAGTCTCACTCCAACCATTAGAAAGCCTCACACATCTGTTCATCTTTCGTTTATTTTAGAAAGGTCATAGATATGTTCTTGCACCGATTCTTGCCTCAACTGTCCTGAGGGACACAATCGTCAATCTTTTCGCTTTGCAGAAGAAGGGTGAAAATACTTTGGATTATGGAGGTAGAAAAGAAAAGAAATGGTTATTTTCGTTGTTTTTCACACATCCATGAAAGCGAACAAAATCTTCAACTTAATTATCCCTTCTAGAGATCTCATATACAAATAATATACAATAAATTCAGCTGATGTCCTTTGATATCGCAGTGGTTGCTAACAAACAGCCAGCATTGCATCAGCCGCCAACACTAACTCCCTGTGGCATTCAAGGATTACTTTACACTGTCATGAAGTGACTAAAAAGCCACTTTAATTCAGGTGCTAAGTTAGTACTGCTCTGAAACCGACAAGGTACAATTTCCCTGGATTTTATCTACCCAGAAGCGTTTAAAAAACACATTTTTAAAGCAGTCACTGACAGTCTCGGGGCATTAACCCATCCTTGTTTTCCAGGTTACCCTCGCTATGCTGTGGTCGGGGATCATGGATCTGGCGAGCACCACCTTCGCATCCAGAGGGTGGAGCTGACGGATGATGGCGTGTTCGAGTGCCAGGCCATCCAGGCCGCCATGAGGTCTCGTGCTGCTCGACTCACCGTGCTAGGTTAGTTACAGCTGCAGGTATACACTGACAAGACTGACAAAGAAGTCCTGTCGATAGCATTTGCATACATATGCCTTTCAGCAAAAGCTTATTTACTTTCTCGAAAGTCCCCACTTAAAGAGAAACTTTTTTTAAAGCTGTATTTCATTTCTAATAATCTTGCATCCACAAATTAAATCAGAATGAAGACTGATCTCGAGGATGAGATCAGCGAAGAATAATGTACAGTATTAAAAATAGATTTTTCACTGACCAAACTCCCCTGCAGTGCCATAAGTTCTCAGTTTTAATTTCCTGCTGCAAATCCCACTGTCTTCATTATTAAACCAGAGAGGTCATTGAATCTTAATTAAGTTTTATTGGGTTATTATTCAGCGTTGCTGTTTCTGCGATATTGGGCAGCAACAGTGTTATCTGTGCCGAGGTTGTAATCAACCACCTGGTAGGTTTATCTGCTCTACAGACCGACCACCCACACCCAGAGAATTTCAGCTCTTTCTTTGCACCAGTGGGCACAACTGGGGTCAGGATTGGGGTGGTGTTATGGAAGTGGTGGGGTAAGTAAGAGGCGAAGCACATGTGCTCGCCAACTGGAATGTGATTTGCTTTATTGATCTCCACTAATGAAAAGTGAAAATAATGACCTGCATGGGAGGATGTAGTGAGGGAAATTAGAGGAAGAAAGAAGACAAATTATGCGCTCTGAGGTTGCTCTCCCTTACAAATGACTTATTTGCTAATTACAAGCACCAAACAGTCGCCTAAGTCCCTCTACTACCAGTATCAAGAAGCACCTTGTGACCAGAACATCATTCAATACTAGCAGCTTCCAAATATGTGCGATTGGTGAAATGACTGGTGGAAATGAATTGGAAGCGATGATGCACAGGCTGTTTTGTTTATCATGATTCTCTCCTGCTGCGGTCATTATTAATTGGGCCTTAATTAGCACTGCTTTAGAACTGCCTCAATGGGCGCTGATAACGCTAATTATCCACCACAAACTCGAAACCAAGAACCTCAAGTTCATCCCTGCTTAGTTTAATTTCCTGTCAAGTTGGTCACCAATGTGGCTAGTGGCTTTGTGATGTTTGTGGCTATTCATTGGTTAATTTCATGGGGCTAGATCATGCGAAATTCCCTCCGCAGTGAAAAAGCAAAAACAACTCATTTTAAACTTTCAAGACTTTTCGATATCAGTCAAAGGCATATATTTGAACACATGAACAACAACATTTAGATTTCAATAATGCCAAGTTGAGGTAATACTTTTATTATCAAAAACAGAAAAAAAAGAAAAAAACTAAAGATAAAATTCTCGTGTAGCACCTGCCGCTCTGCAGAATGGGTGACCAGATCTTCTAACCTCTGCTTGTAATATATGCGAGCTCTGTAGCAGGGTGATCTCTGGGCTGTCTTTTACAATGTCAAGAAGCCTGGTCGGAGCCGTAGTGATGACAGGAATGGGAGTGTGACTCCCCGTCTTCCCAGTATTTCTTACCTGACAGCTGAAGTGGTCCCTGAGCCCCTCGCTTCATGACTCAGCCTTCCCTCGCATACGGACTGAAGGCTGAGGTTAGGGCAGGTGTACTCTCTACAGAGCTCAGCACAGTCCGGATCAGCCAGTCCCGCTAAAGGCTTTGATATCTGATCAAGCACTTGAAAGCGGCGAAAACTGAATCCCAACTCTGTGAATTATCCTGAATACAAAATTTCTGAACCACTTATGGTTGCTTGCCTGAAAATCTCGGGAAAAGCTCTTGGGGAAGAAAAAAAACAAAAACTTGACTTCTCATCAAAGAGAAACCTGCATCGTGTCTGCAGTGACACGAGATGGTAAAATCTGAATTTTTAACTCTACATTTGCAGAACTCATGTGGGTTTTGGGATTGTGGTTGACCTCCGGAGGTCACCTTTTCTGAATTAGTTATGAAGAAAAAGCAATTCTTTTAGCAGTTGCCCTGGGCTAATTATATACCCCTCTAGAAGATAGCCATCCTTGTCTTCGCACGTGTCCCCTCAACATTAATCTCAGCCCGGGAGAAAATGGACTGCAGAGTAATGGAGGGAGAGAGCTTGCATCTGGCCTTATAAAACTACCGAAAGGTTACTTACCGCTGCCATACTTCTGAAGATTTTGAATGCATTTATTTCTCACCTGGGGGTTCAGAACTTCTAGCTTTGAGTGTTTTTGTGAAGCCATTATCAATTTCTACCACTCTACAAAGCTCTTATACATTTGTCCTTCTAGCAATTTACTTTTTCACCCCAACTCTCCATCCCCACCCTTAAACTCAATTTTGCTCTTTCTAATTGTCTTGTTAATGGTTCTCATTGCCCGTTCCCTACAAGTAAAAAGTCAATATGTAAAGTAATAGCCAAGTATTCAGATGATCTTATAGTCTGTTATCTTGCAAGTGCTGAAATTGGCCATTAGAAAATATTTGCTTTTCAAAGGATTAAACCCTTGGAAGATGCGAGAGCTAAATCTACCCCACTCATTTCTCATTCCCTTTTGCACAAATTAATAACTATGATTTCATAACTAATGGAAGATCAAGTGTCCTTGCGGGAAAAATAAATAGGTGAAGAACTTGGAATCTGTATTACTTCGCATTTGAAAATCTCAACGTCTCAGCCTATGATTTGATAAACAGCTTCAAGGCATGGAGATTATTAACTTTTAATTGCAAGTCATGAGATGCAACCACTCAACGTCTTTTCAAAAACGTCCTGCTTATAGTCTTATGAAGATAAACAAAGGTCATCAATTCAGATCCAGATTTCATTTCCACACAAGTGAGATGCCCCGAACACCATCAAGCTTCATTTAATCTCTTTTTCCACAAGAGAGGATGTTTTATATTATTATTCTTTTTTTTTTTTTTAAATTGACTAAACATGAATCAAATGCAAACAAACACGCCAAACCTACAAGTACACTTTTTCACCCCTCAAGAGAACAACAAACCATTTTTATAAACTTTGACTTGGAAACTTTGACCTGAATTGCAATTGAAAGTAGGTTAAGAAACATTAACAACAATAAAGCCTCTGAAAACCAATGAGACTTTTCACAACTCTTTTGGACCAACAGTTGTTGGCAAACATTCAGAGCTTTCCAAATCCCATAAACCCAGAGTCTGTGTTTGTGCACATGTTTGTTGAAAGATGATTCTTACTAAATCAAATATTAGAGACTAAATTGATTAAATAGCTTGTTTATGTACCATTATGTTTGAACTATTGCACATGTAACTGTGCACAAAAATCAAGCAGATGTTATTTAAACGGACGATTAGCTTTGCTGGGAGATCCACCCTGCCTGGCTGTGACCTCAGACACATCTGCAAACACACTCCTGTGACCTGAATGACAGACGAGAGTCTGTACAGATGTTCTGTTACTTACAAACGTCAAGCTGTCACTGTTTCTGTGATGTAATTCTCTTTGACATGTAGAGTAAAGACAAATGGACACTTTTGGCTTTTCTCAATTCCTTTTTGCATCATACACCCAGCTTTGATCAGCACAGATTTTTACATGTTCTATTAAATTATTCAAAAATGCATTTCAATTATAAAGTATACATACGTCTATGATAAGATTTTTTTTTTTCTTTTTTAGTTTCTGAATTAAAATTCATTATGATATGTTTGGGAATGCATACAGTCAATATTAGGACACAACTGTACTTATAACATTGAAAAAAAGGACTTCAACTGTTGGAAAGAAAACATTAAGTAGTTTGGAATATTGTTTGATTATTATTTAGGAAGCAGCTTTATTTAATATATGAAAAATATTTGTCTGCCAAATCAAAATCATGTTCTGATCAACATACCTGAAACTGAAAAAAACAAACAAACAAACAATCAAACATGAATTGATATCAGTATCCCCTGCAGACTATCATGCCTATCTATAATCAGATAATGTTATTAAAAGGCAAGCACAAATGTGTAAGAATAATTGATGAATTCATAATATATAGCCTGATATAACCTGAAAAATAGATTTGATACCCTATTTGTAACTTTTATAAATTCTAGTATTAAAAAAGTATATTTTAACATAAAAATATTTCATAATATTTACTTCATCATGGACACTTTTATACATCACTGGTCCATACGCTTCTCTGCCTTATGGTGAAGTTCACTGACCTGTATGGTTTCCCTAGTGATGCTTGTTGACCAAACAAATTGTTACTATCCTTAAAGGAACTGCATCTGCCTATTCCAAAGTGCACCCTATGTTGGTGGGTCTTTTTACTGCTTCATTGTTATCTCCACACCATCATAAACACTTCACCAGCTTCCAACCACCACCTATTCACGATCTGACCCCACCACGCCTCTTCAGCTAGAGGAACCCAACCGTATCTCATAACTTCCTCTCTTTTCCAACCTACTGCATAGTCAGAAGCCATGACAATCCTCTCAGAAAACAAAATGAGTTTGCTTGTAGTGGTCACGCCAAAACTCAGCCCACGCTCGCCGTCAGTGCCCCAGCACCTCTATTTCCTGCACACTTTGATGCTTATTCAAAGGTAAATCTTATTTTCTTTCCATCACCTTTGGTTTCCCAACCCCTGACTCCATTCTGCTATAACTCCAGCAATCTGGCTGGGCATCACTCATGCATCGAGCCGTTGAAACCGTACACGTACAGCCCCTGCCAAATGGAGAGAATCGAAAGAAATGGATAGAGCAAGAAATGGAGAGAGAATATGGATCAGTTTGTGTTTACCGCCGAATTCTGCCTCCTGCAAAGCAACACATTAGTGACAGCGCTTTGATTTGGGCCAGTGAGCCACGTATGTCACTTGTCTCCATTCCTGGCATGTTTTCGATTGCACTTCCTCTTCTTTCTTTTTTTGTTGCTGATCTATCTATCACAGCCCGTAGCAGCCGCGTGAGCAGGTGATGGGAGCCGTTGCTGAAACAGACGGGCTTCATTGTTGTGCCAGACACGTCAGTGGAGGCAAAACACCACCTCACCCATTCGGTTCCCAACAGATTGCTTCCCCCCACCATCCCAGAAGCCCCTGCTCTTCTAGTCGTGTGCTGGATTACAGGCCATATCGCCTCACTCTTCCACAATCTTGTTTTTGATGTCAATAACTCATCCTGTGAAGCCACTGCCATAGAAGCCCACTGTAAATGAAGTGAGATTTCCACCCCTGCAATTACTATAGCATCAAACCCACTCCGGAGAATAAAAAAAAAAACATCTCTCTCACGTCCTTCCTTTTAGCTCCTGGAACTGAAACATCGCCCATCCGGTTGATTTAAAAAGCTTGTTGCTGGAATTCAAGGACCCCAGTTGATTGAGCCAATGTTTCAGTCCATTTGGTTAATTGCAAATCCATTTGCCTGCATGTAATTTATTGTTTTCTTCTGTCACACGCTACAAGTTAAGAGTCTTGTCACCTTGAGCCAGGTCTTGCAAGATCTGGTCTTGTCTCTGGCTACAGATTTGTTATTTTTTAATAAAGGTTTTTGAAAACATGCCAGACTCAGCAGACCTTAGACATTGTACAAATACTTTCACTGTGAAATTGCTCCTCTGTTCAGTGATATTTTAGCTCTTTAATGAACTCGGACTTCACATGTCATGACACTGTGAAAAAAAACCAAACAAATCTATTCAGAGAGCATTCTATACAAACGCATTCCAAACACATAAAATGTTCTTTCTTCCATACAGCACAAAACAAGATTGTATTTCCCATTCAATGACAGTAAATGGAAGCAGAAATTGCCAATAACTACAAAAATCACTTTCATAACATACAAAATGCTCATGCAAAAGCTTTGTGAGATAGAAAGGTCAACATTTAGGTCCTGATTTGCTGAAAATCTCTTCCAGTGCATATACCACATTAACAATTTGACATGATATGTGTTCGGTTCTCATTCTGTAAGGCTTCAGAAGATCAAGCACATCAGATGTACAGGTTTAACGGTACTTTCTTGTTGCTTTTTTGTCATTTTTGCACCTGAACAACATCCATCTTCGGTTACCAAGGAAAGTATGTACAATTACTCCATTTGTATTGTTTCAAGGAATGTTTGTTGAGTTTTGTAATGAAATGATGGTGAGTAAATGAAGTAGAGTTCATTCAAACTTTAAAAGCAACTAAGAGAGCGCTAAAAGACAATATATGAGAACATGCAGGATATGAAGACAGAATTATGGATTAGGTTTTCCCCAGCCAAGTGGAAGGTGGAAGAATGGCAGCCCACTGGCCAGTAATTAAAAAGGAGCGATCAATCCGCGCTGCTGACCGACTCATGAGAAATCTATTGAGTGACTGCGGTAAAGCGCTAATTTGGAGCCATTAGGGGATGCAGAGTTTGCAAACAGGCCGGTAATGATGATGGCTTGCATGGCTACAGGGTTGCCCTTTGTACCGCTGTCAGACTAAGAGTGTCTGGGAGAGCTGAAATTAGATAGGGAATGTCTGACAAAACCTCAACGCCACAGCCCGAAATAACAGCCCCTTCCTTTAATGATCAGTGCCATTTGTAGTGCATGGGCTCAGCCATCAGTAGTGACAGGCCTATGGCAGACGAACAGTGTACAGCTGTGGATCGCTGAAGACTGCGAAGAGAAATACAGGCTCATCGACCTGTCTCGGATCCCAAAACTGTAGATGTGTAATTGTTTTGGTTCCATATCAGGAGCTCGAATAACCTCTTTTGAGATGGACAATCCTTCTTTTAGTAATTGGGCAAGACTAAATTCATAACAAAATATAGCTGAAAAGAATCTTTTGATATTCCCTATCATTTTTGCTACTAAAAGCAGTCAATTGGAGCTCCAATTTAGCTGATATAATAATAATAAAAAAAATAAAAATCTTCATCTTTGCCCTGCTCTGCTATGAACAGCCACGCTGAGAAAGGTACTAATAAAAAAGTGTGAATGCCCTTATATACATTAAAATAAAAAAAAATCTGCCCTACCAAGGACATCTAGCTCAGAAATTTCATTCAATTTGTTGCAAGTGGAACTGGCTGCATTTAAAATGGCCTATCATGGGAAAATTAATAACCATCCACACGGGTCAAGAAAGAGTCAAGACTGCCTGTACAAAGCCTGAAGTGGAGCAAACTTACTGTGCATTTATATCCTTTTAGAGATCTACAGTATACTTACAAGGCTTCAACAGAAAAGTCAGACCTCCAACTGGCAAACAAATAATAACAAGTAAATCATAGGAGTAGCAGTCACAATACACACATCCAAATCTTTATTTTCCTTGACAAAAATATATCTGTTAGATCTGCAGTTTGCAATATGTAAACATAAATGTATTTGTTTTTTTTATTCTCATCATAACTATAGGCTCACCTTAACCTGAAAACTGCCAATTATTGCTTTCATAGGCAAAACAGAAGCTCAGGCAAGAAACCAATTAAGTATAGATTCACAGGGAAAATGAATTATTAAATTACTGTTATCAGTCCTTGTTTTATTGTTTGTCTCTTTGGTTTTAGAGGAGGATATGAGGAGGTGGTGGATGGTCATCGCCATCGGCATGTTTTATTAATGCAACTAGAGCTCTCAGCAACATTACATATGTATTACTGTATTTGATTTTTGGAATATTGCATTTAAGAAAATGCTGGACAGAAAGACTGCAAATAAAATTGTGAAATGCACCCACTTAAGTATATCTATGCAGATTTATGTAGTTAATGTGCATGTCACTTGATTTAAGACACATTAGCTACAGTGGAAACACTTTATAAATCCCCAAATAAGCACTGAGTAAAAATGTGACTAGTTTGTCATTGTGTGAATAATTTCGTCATTCTGAAATGCCAAAACCTGTCACAAAACTTTAAGTAATATATTACTTTTAAAGATAAAGAGCTCCCAAGACTTACCCAGACACTATAACTGCCAGTTGTGGATTGCAACAATTTTCTAATAAGGGATCATTTTGTTATCTTTAGCACATGGGATGGAGAGTTGTATTATTATTATTACTTTTTTTTATTTATTATTATGTTTGATATACAATATTTTTTTTTCATACAGTTGTGGCCATTAAGAATGCACTTTTCTTTTCTTTTTTCACCTGCAGCATGCAATTATATTTATATTAGAATATCACTTTAAAATATAATTCATACAAATATTTAGTAAAAAGGACTTTTTCATTATTTGTAAATGTACACTTTATAGCACTTTCCGCAGGCATTGGCAATATGTAGGCTACTATATATAGCTAGTCAAGTAAGCACACTGATTTAATTAGTCTCACTAAGAGTTAATTAAAAAAACAACGATTTGAGTGATGCAAAAGCGGTCATTCATGCATAATTGCATAAAGTTTGATGTTTTGTTTTCGATTTGACAGTTCATTTCAGTTCACGCTGCCTAACATACAAATGATTATTCATATAGCTATTATGACCGAAAATATCTAAGTTCTTATGCTATTATAAGAACATAATCAAAGTGAACGCACCAATGCACTCGTCCAAGGCTAATTCATCATGTCATTGTAAGTTGAATAGAAACCATGCTTTTGGGCTCAGAGATGAATCTAACCCTGAACCCGACGCACTCACTGATGTATCGGAGAACTGAGACTTGTTCAGGGACTGTAAGCTAAAATGCCTAGTCAACACCGTCAGTCACGACCAAAGTCTTAGCTAAGATGAATATCACGTACAGTTTATGTTTTACAGTATTACCAGAATTGCACTGAAGACACGTCATACAACCTGACCATCAACGATCGCACAGCGTACACATGGCTTTTTTGTCTTCCCAGACTTGCTCTCTAATTCCAGATCTTTAAAATTTCATCTGTGAGAATAATTTATATTGTTTGTGTGCACAGCTGAACGTACTCGTTGAATACTTTTAACAGTGTAAGCAAAGATTGAACAGCTTTTCTTTTTTCAGGCTAATTAAAGACCTCAGCGACATGCAATTCTGAACAACCCCTTGACTGTAATTATCTTTCTCTTTGCCGTGACCTCCCTTCATTGTGTCCTTTTCTCTTTCTTTCGCTCTCAACTTCTCTCCGCCGGCTGCTTACTAACTTTGATTTTCTCTTGCCCCAGATCTGTTCGGTAATGAGCATGCAGGGCGATCAATAATTCACTGGAGTTTGAATAAAACGGCGGATGATCAGGTTTGGGTGTGTTTTAAACAGAGAGAGTAATCAGTGCCATTCATGAACTTGTTTTTTCTGCTGGTCTTAACGGCCCTCACACAATGTCTCCTGGCTGCTCTTAGATTGCCTCTACGCCCCCTCAGTCCTCACTCACGCGTTATTACGCCCGATTCACGTGCACATTCGACCGCTCCTCGCTCTGAGTCACACTGCGATGATGGCTTCCACGTACATACAAATCACACCTGCTCTCTTTAAACGCAGATAAAATTAAACCACTCTACTATGATCAAGCCTCATTCCTTGATGCTCGGCCCACACCGTTCAGTTCAGAATACCGTCACGTGCTAGAAAGTTGTTTTCCAGTAGCAACATTTCTGTCTCCGTTAAGATGATATGAAATGATCTAAATTCAAACGTGCACCGACTGGCAGTGACTCGCTAACCTTTGGATGTTGTGTAAGCGTTTCCCAGAGGAAAATCTCACAGCTCTGAGGTTCATACTGTAGCACGAGTTCATATTGAAATCTCTGAATTGAGTGCAGAATTTGGAATCTTGTCAGATCTCCTAACATTATTTTCCTTTTCTGTCTTGTGTAGTTCCACCTGACGACCCCGTTATCACTGGAGGGCCAGTGGTGAGCCTGAGAGCGGGCGACCCCCTCAATCTGACGTGTCACGCAGACAATGCCAAACCCGCCGCCTCAATCATCTGGATCCGAAATGGAGAGGTGCTGAATGGAGCCACGTACTCTAAGGTAAATTTTGAGGAATTGAAGTTGCTATTTATTAGGCTCTCACTAGCCACTTCAACATATAAATGTGACAATATGTGTTCCATTAGCTCCTAAAATGTGTAAGTATACTGTATATGCACTGCAGTATTATACACACCCATTATTATAGGGGTTAATATCCTTTATGGTGAATGTGATTTCAGCAAGAACAACATTCTAATCAATCAATCAATCAATCAGAAATGAGGGTTAGGTTTACAGGAAATGTCACTTTTAGGCTGACAACCAGGGTTAGGTTCTACACCCTTGCTATTCAGCTTTCATTTTAACCCTCCGGTATTGTTCATTTGGGAGTCACGTTTGTGTGTCATAGGACTATGTTTTTCAGACAAGAATGTTGTTCTATGATCAACAAAAGATGTTGCTACAGGAACATATCTCACCAAAAATGTTGCAAGTGTGTGAAAAATGATTTGTCAGATGTCAAAAAAGGGCAAATCATGCAGGAGCATCTGTGACATGTCTGTTACGATTACGACACAAAGCATGGCAAGACTTCGTCTGCAAAGAAGAACAGTGGGGGACTAAGTACAACAGAACTGCTGCAGCAAAGTGACAGCAAACCTCAATATTTGCCTTGAAGACCATGTTTCCACAAAAACTGATGAAAGATGAGAGAACTTCACAGATGCCAATGCTAAAAATGAGTCATGATAATAAAACTTAGACAGTTGGAGCACAAAGATGATCGTCAACATCTGCCCTGTCCAGGCAAATCACCTGACTTGAATATTATCAAACCACTACAGATAGTTTTGGAGAGAAGAGTGAGAATATTCAACTGGAGACTCTTCAGTTGTATGAATGCAACACAGCTTACAAGATTATTAGAATGAAGTCAAATGGTAGTAAAACGTGTATTAAGAAATACTGCACATTTGCAAGGTGTTCACATCTTTGACTAACATCCATACACTCTCAGAAAAAAGGTACAAAAGTTGTCAAAAGCTGGTACCTTTTCAAAAGGTATGTCTTTGTACCTAATGGGTCCATATTGGTACCTTAAAGATACAAAAGTGTGTGTGTGTATTCAAAAGCAAAAAACAGACCTAAGACCATCTCAGATTTTTTTTTTTTTTTGGATTGTATTTTATTTTATTTGAAGATAATACCGTATATGCAGGTCTTCTTCAATTTCATATGAAATGGCCACTCGTCGTGAGAGCCATCTGTGGTCGTGATTGCTTGCACCATCTGCACTCATTCGCTTTAGCCCTTAGCTCCATTTGATTGGAAGAAAATCCCTGGAAATCCAGCCTCTAACTGAAATGACAGAGACATGTTTGTCCTCCTTACCCTGCAAAATGTGTCAACACAAACAAACAGATGGCAAGATAAGGCAAAGCCATATTGTTTTCCCCGAATCATTTTTTTTTTCCCCCCGCTTTGAACATTCCTCCTATAAAAGGTTTCCCTCCCCTATATACAGCTGATGTTTGTATGTGTTTATTTGTGATCCAGCCCAAATCCATGTGTCATTATTATATTTTAATGCAATCGAAACTCACATTTCATCTCAGCTTCCCATTGTAATCTTCTACTGGGGTCGGTCTGAGGTAGAAAGCAGCAGCCGTGTAATCAACACAGCCGTATAAATAAACAGTGCTTGCAAGATCCTCTCGGCTAACGCTAATGCTACTCCTCCCTCCACCTGATCTGATTATTGGCTGTTTCTAAAGAGCAGATAAACACCATTGATTTAGCTGGTGTAACTGAATGCCGTATTGCCCATCAGCACACTCGCTAAAGGAAGCGCCGCTAATCGGAAGACGAGCGCTCGTTTTTTTGCGGTTATCGTGATGACGGGTGTGAGGGACAGGGCATCGTGATGGATGTAGGCAGTTGAGCTTTCTAATATCTCTCTTCATGCTATTAAAAAGCAATGCAGTCAATTAAGCCACAATCACTTGGTCTGAATAATGGAGAATGGGACAAGCGGAAACTCTCTCACACTCCCCCTTCATCAGGCTCATAATCGGGACAAATGAAGGCCAATGTCTGTATGAAGTATGCAGTGAATATGTCTTTCTGTTGGACTGGCATTTCTGGAGACGCTTAATGATTCAAATGACTAATGTGTCATCCTTACATTGCTGAGGTGTAGGTTTTTTTTCTATTGGCCTCTGAATGTCATTACCTGATGAGCAGCCGTAAAACACTGATGGTGCTGTAGATGTGACGATAAGACACAACAAAGGCAAAGCAGCATATGGATGGGATGGAGGAAATTCAGAACAGGTCAGCGATTTGAGGTTTTTGCCAAGTGTGTGAATTTTTAAACGAATTTCAAAGAGGTCAGCTTTTTAAAAAGGACTTTCTGTAGTTCGTCCAAATTTTGTCACCACTAAAATAGCTAAGCAAAACAATCACCTATTTTAAAGATAAAATTACTTATTTTATTAATTAACATTTCAATTTTAAAATCTAAAGTCAACAAAATAAAGTGAGCAGCATTATTATTATTATTATGATTCTATGAAAAGTGTTTTGCAACATACCTCAATAGTTACTTCGTCAGGTACAACATTTCAAAATATACACTTGCAACCCAACTTATCTAACCTTTGTTAGATACCAAAATTCAGTATCAAATGACTGTTGATAGATTGTTGCTATTCTTGCATCTAATTAATTTCAGACGTTAGTATGTTTACAAAACTGTTGTGCATTTAGTGTAAGTACATCTTAGGAATCTTTTGTTTGTATGTCCTTTGGGGAGTTCAGTTCTCACTGGGATTGTCAAACCCCTTTCAAATATCTTGTAATTCATAGAATTTACCAGGGGCCACAAGTGCAAACCTTGCTTTTTTTATAGGTGAGAAATTGCTGACACTTGGATAGATGGGACATACAAACTCTGTCTATGATTTCCCATATTCAGGTTTCTCTCTGAATGTTTTTTTGTTTTTTACTTGTATAGTTTGTTGGCTTTCTCCACCGACCTGACATGACCTTTTTTTTAAAAAAACAATTTTCTTCTCCCTCCTCCACAACTTCTCAAAACTTCACCTTTCCCTCCTCATCTGTCTCTCAAATTTAATTTTACCCCCAAGACTTCATCCCTGCTTAAATTTCTGTATAATTAGTGCAGGCTTTTAAATAGTAATGCCCACCGTGAGAGAATATTTCAATATTTCAGATAGAGTTCTAATTAACTTTAGTATCAAACTGAAAATGGCAAATTGTTTCCTGCTGCCGAAGCAGGTAGCATGCGGCGCAGCTCTGCAGACACAAGAGCTTGACTGTCGCCTTCACGCTTTCTCTTTGCCAAATTTAGCCTCTTCTGTTAATGTTTGAAACATCAGTCTGCCTCCACCCCTTCACTTCTATCCCCTCCCCTCAGCACCCCCCTCTTAATTAACCTTCTTGCGGTTTTGCCACTGAAATTAAAAGTGGGAGAGGAGAGAAGTAAAAAGGCATCTAATTAATTGCACCGTAAAATGGTGGAAATTAATCAGAACTGGAGGTGCAGGATTAAATTAGTTAATCAAAGAATGGCTTTTAACCCCAGGAACAGAGACAGAACTTTACACTCCTTTTGAGGGAGATGGGAAAACAAAGCCGCAGAACGCTTATCTCTCTTATAGTGAAATTAATACGTGGTAATAGGCGGCGAAACGTGTGGCCGTGCCGGTCCTCAATTATTACGGCTGATTCGAAACACCTTCCAGCGACGGCACGCGTTTAAAAACGTGTTAAGGGACTTTGCGACGGCATGCTAATGTTGCCCAAATTATTAGTATCAGTGCGCCTTGAGGTCTAATCAGCAAATCGCTGCCGCTTTTTCTTTCTTTCTTTTTTTTTTTCCCCAGACGTCAACCTTAATTTCACACAGTTTTTGTCTGCACACTTCAAAAGGATGTTTACTGACATTTGCTAACCTTTAAACTCAGTAAACGGCTAGATGAGGCCAACACAGACACTTTATTTTCAGATTCTGACATTTGACAAGGGACAGGCCCATTTGACATGCACATACAGCTGAGGCAATATGCCTTAAAACACACGTCTAGTTTTGACATTTCTAATTCTGTCTCAGGCCTCATTCTTAAGCTGTATTCTCCACTCCTGATTTCCAGCCTTCACTTCCTGTAGAGAGAGCTGACATGCTCCAGGCTGCACCACCAGAAATTATCTATTTGTAATTTGGAGCTATTTTCGGCCCCGGTCCTGGTTAAGTGTTGAGTCCTTGGCTGTTTCAGGCCCCATTCAAGATTAATGACTTCAGACAGGCCCTGAGCAATGAGGGAAACAATCCGGACTGTGTCAGGCAGGATATTACATTGACACATCCTGCGGCTGACAGCTTGTGTCTTTCAGCTGGTGAGGTGAGCACCTAGTCTGCGGAGCAACAGCCGTCACGCTCGCTGCTCCACTCTCTGACAAACACAATATGCAGTACAGTATGGAATGGCCTACATTTGCTGAAACCCTTTCAGTGGAATCGCAGTGATAATGCAATGTATTCAGTCTACCTAGTAGTTTTTTTCCCACCATATTCTAATGCAAACATAGGCTCATTAAAAAAAACATGCATCTGCTTGCATTTTTGCTCAAAAAACTCAAAATTCACTGCAGTAAAACGACTGAATTTTTTTATTCTTTCCACACAATTTATGATTACAGGGACAGATTCTTGATTAACAAAGGCATATTTGTGTGAGGTATCTTACACTTCAAAACACTTTTAACATAGTGCATGATTTGTAAACTAATGTTTGCATCACATAACCAGCTCTTTAAGTCTGGCTTTTCTGACATAGTAAACTTGCCCGGTAGCACACCCGGTACAGCATTGCACTTGTGATACGAAGCACTCGGGTGCAAGTCCTGTGAAACAAAAGACATGGTAAAAGAGCTCAAAAACCTGTAGACGCAAGCTAACATGGCATGGTTGCCTCAGAAAATGTGTTTTTGTATAGTTGTTTTCTTAACATTCTTTGTTAAATTTAGTGTTGGTAGTACATTCAAACGTGATTTTAGCACCACGATACATATAACAACCAAGGTAATAAAAAGTTGCCAGATTAACATTCATTTAAAAATGAATTTGCTTTTAGCACCACTCACTGGACATTTCAGTTTGAAAGTGTTGCTAAATGTGTAAGAAGCAATGCAATATCATTCTGCAGAAATCTTGCCACACATATTCTTTTCCAATGAGAGGTGGGGGGGTAGTGATATAGTAAGACTAAAACTAAGAATACAAGTAAAAGTGACTAGCCAACTTTTACAGGTTTACTGATTTTCCACCTGAGCCTCACTTTCTTTTTCAAAATGGCCGCTATTTGTAACAGAAACAGCCACAGCAGTAACAGATGATCATTTAAATTATAAAGCAATTTTGTAATTTTTATTTTATTTATTTATTATTTTTTATGCTTAGGACACAAAACAATGCTTGTAGTGTTACTTAAAATTATTTGACTACCTAAAAAGCCTCTTTTTCAGTTGTGAGAAAGGTGAGCTTGTGAATGTGGCTTTGCTGAAAGGGTTTCTTTATCAAGGACTTTGTGGCACCCATAATAACACATTCTCAGTGTGTTTTAAATATATGCCTCTCTTTTTTTCTCCTCCTCTCTTCTGTCTCACACTCTTTTACTTTCCTTTTCTTTTTCCTCTCTGTTGGTTGGATGGTGAGTGTGAGGTTTCATTACTATATTTCAGATCGGTGGCAAAAAAGAAGAAAAAAAAATGAGTAAGTAATTACTACTATTAGCGAGCTCCCTATCACTGGCTTGTGCTATGACGTGACTAATTATTAGCGAGTGACTATTATGGCTCAAAAGTACATTATTCTTCTAGATTCTTTGGTAGAGCTGATGACATTAATACATGGTCTTATAGAGGCACAGATGGGGTCTTGAGTGGCCACCCACGCAAGTCAACGCTTCTGGCGTTAAAAGGCCACGGGCTGCTGTGGGGTTTGGCTGAAGGGACATTTTATTGGAACACTTTCACATGCTGGAAATTACACTTTCATAAGTGAACAATGTACATAGATAGATAGATTTTGGTGGTAAAAACATAGCATATATAGTTTTCAAAAAGTAAATGGTGTTACCCACAAGCTTCTGAATAAGTCAAATATATTTAGAATAACTGGAGAAATGTATCAAAATCCTGTCCAAAAAGACTACAGATGGATTTTGAAATATATAAACAATTTTTTAAATACATTTACAAATGCGTAAGTGCATGTTGGGAAGACTGCAGAGTGAGGGAGAAATGAACAAAAATGGTATCATTTTTGGCAGCATATAAACATGGTGTGATGAACAAGACTTCATAATAACTGTTTCATTTCCATGTGCTTTTGTTTTGTTTTGTTACATTGATGATGACAAGGGGCTGAATATGTAATAGATTGGAAAGGTGAATATGGAATACTGTAGTGATGTACGAAGTTTTGACTGTTGAATAATAAAAAGTTGAATTACAAATAGATAGATAGATAGGTAGATAGTTTATTTACTTACTTAAAGAATTTTGGAAAAATATACTTTGTACACACTTTGTAATATATTAGTGCTGTCAAACGATTAATCACATCCAAAATAAAGGTTTTTGTTTACATAATATATGTATGTGTGCTGTCTATATTTATTATGTATATATAAATACACACACGTTCATGTATATATTTAAAAATATGTTATGCTTATTAATTATATATTAAATATTTTTATGAATAAAATAAATTATATGAATATAAATATATACTGTATGTGTGTGTATTTATATATACATAATAAATACTGTATACACAATATATGTGTGTGTACTATGCAAACAAAAACTTTTATTTTGGAAGCAGCAGTCGATGAAAAAAGAGAATTGAAGAGAGAGACAAAAGAGTGAGAGATGAAGATGAGATGAGTATCATGGTGCATCTCTCCCATCATTCTGCAACGCAAGCCAGGAAGAATGCCTGCTGGGAAGGCCAATTTATTCTGGTGGGTGACTGTTGTGTTGGCCATGCTGGTTAGCATCTCTTTCTCTCCGCCTCTCTATGAGTCATTGCTGTGTGGCAGAGAGTGTGGATTCTGTCGAGCGCTTCCAGATGGAGCTCTATGCCGGGCAGGCAAGGCCTAGCGCAGACTATGACCACTGGAAAAGAAGATTGATTTCCTCTGTGGTGTACGACATGCCACGCACCACAGCTTCACTCTCAAACTGCACAAAGGAGCCCCAAAACATGCTGTTTTCTCCCAAAAACAATCGGTCCATGTGCAGAGAGACCATGAGCACAGAACGGACTGTTTGTCTCCATTTCCTGTGGGCAGCTGGGGGGAAAAGGGCTTTTTTTGAATGCCAGCCTTGGGATTGATTTTGAATGATGTTGTTTTGTGCTGTGTTTCACCCTCAACACCCATGATTGCAACTGAAAAAAATAAATAAAAATAATAATAATTAAATAAATAAAAATCACCAGTTTAGCTTTCCTTTACCTTCTATAGAGGGTATTTATTTATGTAAATAATTATTTTCTTATATTTTTTATAATACATTGTATGTGTAGTTATATCCTTAAATAAAATAAAATGGCACAATTTAACTGTCCATAACCCTACTTTATTCTCTTTTTGTAGACTCTTCTTCGAGATGGCCGAAGAGAGAGCACTGTAAGCACACTCTACATTTCAGCCTCTAACATTGAAACCGGGCAGAAGATCATCTGCCGGGCGTCCAACAAGGCCGTGCCCAATGGGAAAGAGACCAGTGTCACTATTGATATTCAACGTAAGTTTTACATTTTATAATTTACTTGCACAAACTCAGCATTTTTCCTAACTTTCCAAACTTCTAAATACATTGTGATACCAATCTAAGAGCACTGTTGGATTCTCATAAGTAATGTAGATTGGCAAATCCTCTTGCGATGAATAATAATTTTCTGGTATTGTTAACCATTCAAAATTCACCACAATGTTGCTTCTAGTGACCCTTGAAAATATAAATTGTAATCAGTTTCAAATAGAGATAAATTATGTTTTTCAAAAAAAAAAAAAGAAAAGAAAACAAAATCACATTTACTTTCACATCTCCCCCACTCATTCTAGTTCTTTCAGTCTGCTCGTTTAGAGGAAATCTCTGCTCAAGAAGTTTCAGAGAACAATACCATTATACTTGCAGTGCTCAAAGCCTCGAACCCTCATCAATAATGTTAACTATGACTAATAAAGCAGAACATAGTATTTAGAGACCCATTACTAGTGACAGATCTATTGTGCAACTTTATGCATGACATAAGAAGCACTTTACAGCACAAAAGGGATCCGGGTGCAGGGTGAGGCGCTGTGGAGCAGAGCAGATATTAAAGATGATTAACACTTGGTAGTGTTGCCCCAGCTTAAATGTTTGCTCAGATGTGTTTATGCAAAGCAGCAGATATGGCAAAAGTAGTAGTAGTAGTGAATATATATATATATATATATATATATATATATATGTGTATGTATTTTTTTTCCATGTTTCACAGTAATGGGCATTGCACAATTGCATTTCAATGTTTCACAAGAAAAAAAAAAACTGCAAAGGCAGAGAGATAGATACATAGACATTTGATGATAATGAAGCCTATTTTTAGGATATCATTTTCACATTATCTTCTTTGTTTCGACTATATTGTATTATCACCAAGCAACAGAGTGTGAATATAGACAGGCGGAGAGATACAAAACACAGCGAAACATTCAGTTGTAAGAAATATTAGGACTAACTGTTGTATAAAATTCATGACATTCCCTCTACTAATTTCTGTGTCTCCCACTCGCTCTACTCCAAATGCTCAGTAGACGCGTAGAGACGCTGTACACTCCACTGCTGTCCAGATCTGCTCCCCATTCCACCGTCTGTGTTTTAATTAAACCACGCGAGAAATCAGACCTACTGTAATTGAACTCAGCCACAGAGCACACAAATTTGCCAAGTCTCTGCGCTCTCTAATTTCATTACCCCACTCTCACCACCTCTCCACGGAAAGATGGAAATATTTCAAATGTATCACAGAGACGAGCAGTCGTGTTGCAAAATTCTGCGTAGCTGAAAGGAACATCCCTGGGAGAGAGGCAGGTGAATGTGGAACGGGAGCCGTGCAAAGAGGATAATGAGGTTTTCTGAATTACATGCAGTCAGAGGCCCAGTCCGCTTTTGAATGACTAAATGAATACCCGTCTGAGTGGGATACATTTACATCACCCTCCTGAGCTGGAGCTCTGCAGAGCATGAGACATTAACTCAGAAGAAGGGAACAAATAGAGACGGTGAATGGTAAGCGATGACGGCAAGCTCCCCCTCTGAGGATCAAACACTAGCAGGTGTTTAATGAATAAGTTATGGCGGTATCGGCAGGTGGGACGAAGCTAAGGATGCAAACCCGATGCGGAAGGGTACGAGTGTTTCCACCGGCGCATCCTCCAGGCCACAGGGGGGGCTGTGTAGCCATGCAAATCAGTTAATATTGATGAAGGACAGCTGTCTGCCGATGCACAGCACAGATGATTCAGGGTAAAGAGAATTGCGCACCTCGCACACCACTGCAACACGCAACCGCTAAACTCACCGAGATCATTCCAGTGGAAATAATCTAAGCGTTTAATATGAATAAATGAAACCAGTGCATAATTACATAGAAAAGTGTGATCTCGCAAGCATTCCCTCAACTGTTCAATTATGAGTGTGTTTAAGGGTGAAGTGAATAGTATTCATAAATGTTGTGGTTACCCAGCATGCTTTGCAAATGTTGTCAAATCAGACTGCGTTATACAGATTTGTTTTCTCGCTAGTATAGAAAAGTGTTAGAAACAGGTTTAGAGGAGGTAGTCATAGTTGGTTGTAGGTTTACATTTCACTTAGTATCACTTATTGCGTATGTAAATTATAGTTGTTGGACTGTGTAGTCCAAAAAGTAATGCCATTTATATGTGAACTCATTCCAGATATGTTTTCGCAGTTCTCAAAAAGGGGGATAAAAGCACACTTTATAATAAGCAAAGTAAGACTTTCAAAAAAAGAAAGACTTTATATAATGTCAATGAAATGAAATGAAAATGAAAAATCACTTAACTCTTTCCTCACCAGTTGTTGTGTGTTTTTATATATAATTTTCACAACATTTCCATGGCCACCAGAATATTTTGTTGTATGAATATCCGAACATGCAATATGTAAAAAAAAAAAAAAAAAAAAACATTTTGCACAAACAGCTAGATCTGATTCAAAACATAGGAGTACACTGCTTCCATCAACACCTTAAAAGCTGCACAGTCCTAAACCACTCCCTAGGTTTGATTCAGTAAAATTAGGCAGTTTTGATTTATGTGCTTTTTAATGTTTGATAATTGTGTTATTTTTCATGTGTGTTTGCTTACATATAAAATTGATTGTTTCTGCTTTTTTTCCATCTTAGTCTTTTAATCTAGACATCTTATACTAAAACCTACTTCTTTTAAGAAAAGTAGTGTTAATGTAATCTGTCATCATACTGTCTAGTCACTTAACTGTTTTTAACAACAAGTACTAAGTCATCCATGTATTCCATGAAATTCAGACATGCTACTCAATTCATGTTCTGTTTTTCACCTGCTATATAGAAAAGTAGGAATAGTTGAACACACATAATCACTTACAGTAATACTCAGAAATACTCAGCCACCAACTAAAAGAAAAACTGAGTGGCTCAATTAATGAATCTTTTCAGTGAACTGAATCAAATGATTTAAGTCAATGAAATGGATCAGGTTCCCTCTGCTAGCTTTTATGGCTCTTCTAGGAAAATAAACAATTATAGATAAAGAAAGTATTTGCCATTCTCCCTGAAAATCGCAATAAACAACATGTAGGCGAGGACAGCAGCACAGTGCCCAGACTCGGCCTTAGCAAGAGTAATGAGAATGAAAAAGAAAAATCAATAGGCTTTATTTTACTTTTTTCTCTTTGTGTATGTGGTGTGCGTGTGTGTGTAGCAGAATCGATGTTGTGAGTGCAGTGCAGTGAACATGTTGCCATGTACCCTACACAGGCTGAGACACAGAATAGACAGAGAATCGATGGCTGACCCCAGGTGAACAACAGATATTCTTCCCGTCTGCCTGTTTAAGGGAGTGACAAAAGGTTAAGATGAGAACCTTAAAGGAAGGAGGAAAGAAGGAAAAGATTAGAATATCAGACAGAGACTTCGATATATTACTTTAGCCAAATGAAAGACACTTCCTAAGACTGACAGCTCCACTGGATGAAAAAGTAGAAGAAGAAAAAAACAAAAAAAAACAACCCATGAGGGATGTGTGTGAGCGCATTTCATCACGTCCATCCTCTAATATGCCCACTCTAGCTATTGTCAGTCCTCATTCAGAGTCCACTAATTGACCACTTGGTTCAGTGTGATAATGTCATCGGCAACAAAAGTAATTAAAGGCTTTCTGGATTTTTTCTTAGCTCAGATAATTCTCATTCTGATCAGCACAGACCTCTGAGACAGCCGCTCGCTTTTGGTCAAAATGAGGCCTAAATGAGACGAGTCCAAACATTATCCACCGCATTACTTCACTGCTTAAACTTGTCCAGTTCAATGTATTTCCCTGCCTTTATTTTTAAAGTAATCATTTAAATGCAGGAATTAAATTGACTTCAGAAATTTTGCTAAACATAAGCCCCGCTAGGATAATTTGACCCGGGGTTAAGCGAATTAGCATGTAAATATGAAATTTACTGGGAAATCAAAGTGGGCATTTCTTTAAGATCCTACAGCTGAAGAAAAACCCAAACTGCATATAGCATCGGCCCTAGTGGGGTCACATCATTTTCGCAGCTGCTCTCGCAAATCCATGTGTCTTGTTTCACATGCAAAGAAGCCAGGATAGAAAATGCTCAGACAAAAATTATGGGGGGAAAAAAGAAATAACTTATAACCTAAATCCTGTACTTCACAGAATCTATACTAATCTATACAGAGTTTTTCATATTGAAATTATTTTAACTTTATACCTTGAATGAAATTAGATGCACAGATGGGTTATAATTAGATTAGTGAAGGGAATAATGCATTATATGTAAAGGAATATATGCTTTAGCGATGCATTATTCATTTAGAGAGTTTGACAGACAGCTCCACGGGGCAAAAACAGCAGACTGTTTAAATTCATTGCACAGAATCAAAGTGCTAGATCAAAAACACTACATCAGTGTATCCCTTATGAAGTGAGACGAAAGCTAAGCTATAGTATACCGCATAGTGTACTCAGTGATTGTACTTTTCCATTCGTGGTCCTGGAGTTTGCACTTATTTGGGTTTACTATACCATCACAAACAATCCATCATCTTGGGGGGTGAGACACTTCATATCATTAGAGATGCATTTCTACGTAAGGATGTTGATTTTTAGAAGGCAGCTGTCTGTTTGATAATGCAGTCAAGCCAAAGGATAATGATATCAGCTTTGTGTCTGGTGTTGTAGAGAATGATACATAAAATGCATTACGATTCTGATACATGGACTTGTAGAGGACAATGTATAATTTGCTCTTCTCATTTCTTCTTCTTGGGAATCAGTTTTTGGTTCAAACACAAATGGATGAATTAATCTAATATCGCCACTTGCCATTGTGTGGCATTTAATGAAGTTAACTGAACAAAAGTGGAGCAGGTAGTCTGAGCTGGTGTGATTTAATGGAGGCGGGGACTAATTTGCATATTCATACTTCTGAGTATACTTAATGAGGTATGAGAGTGTAGAGTTCAAGCCATTTTAAGACATTAAGACTGTATTTTAATGAGAAGAAACTTTGAATATGTATTTTTTATTATTATCAAAGATGAGTTTTAAGGCATAAAATTAGTGACTGCAGGGAGATTTTAACGGCATATAGTAAATTAGTGATACGTAAAGAGGACTAAGTCATATTTTGTGTGTGTGTAACTTTCTACATTACTTATATTGAAAATACCTGCCAGGAACGTTACTTACTTTGTCGCCAAATAAACTCTCTGCAAAGGACCTTAATATAGACGCGTGAACTGTGTTCTCAGACAGCGCAACAGTTGATGTGAGATCTCAGTGTCAGTGAAACCCGCACTGTGGCACAGATTCGGTCGAGTTATAAAGAGATTAAATCGCCCTCCTCCCGCTGATACGAGGCCATCAGCTCTCTCTTTCTCACCGAGAACAGCTGGCCACTGTGACCCGGGGAGAATGGAAATCAAGCTTTAAGAAAGACAGAGAAGCCATTTTCTTTGGCACCTTCCTCGCAACTCTGGGGAAGTTGGCCGATTGTTCAAAACCGCCATCTGCTCTTCGCTTTGAACTTCCGATCAAAAGCTGTCATCTCACCACTGTCCCCCCCTCCAACCCTTTTATTTTATATAATTATTTTTTTTTTGATAGCTCCTCTCCTCCAATCCCATTGTTTTGGGGGCTGTCATTGTTGCAGCCGTGTTTCAGACCTTCGTGCTCTCCCTGCTGATGAAGCGGAGGAATTAGCGGAGCTGCATATTGATGGCCTGTCGCGTGCTGCTCAGGCCGGAGAGACTCATGCATTTATACATCAAAGTGACAAACAGACTTCTTTATTAAGACACTGTCTGTCCATAGATTTGGGGGTCGCGGGGGTTCTTTGCGAGCTTCTGCCAGCCTGCCTCTGGAGCCCGGGCCTTTGAGAGGCGCTAGTCAATCCTCTAGGGCCAAACGTCCATCTAAAAGTGCTTATTTCATTATTTAAGACAGAAAGTTAATGTCACTCTTCGGTTTTGTCATAAGTAGAGGACACTTTTGATGGCTTTCCTGTCCCTCAAGGTTCACTCTCAAAAGACTTGAACTGACATCAAAGGCAATCATGATGTGCTTCAAAACAGCTAAGGCCAAAATTAATGTTAACATCATTCAGTGTTTTTAAAGGGACAGTTCAGCCAAAAATGAAAATTCTGTCATCGTTTACCCTCAAGTAACTCAAGTTGTTTTAAACCTGTATGAGTTTCTTTCTTCTGTTAAACACAAAATAAGATATTTTGATGAATATTAGAAGCCAAACAGTTGATGTAGCCATTGATTTCCATTGGATTTTTCCTCTCCGTATTATGAAAATCAATGGCTGCCCAAAACAGTTTAGTAACCACCTTTTGTTTTTTTATTTTTCTTTATCTTATGATAAAGTACACAATGGAGCTCTTATTTAAGGAGAGGCCTAAACTGAGCAAAAATATGCAATTTGGTGAAATTGCTTATTTATATGGATATTTATAATGCCAGACTTTTTAAATAAAGTGATATAAATATCAGTCACTCTGTTTTAGTAATTAATATAACGTATAATACAATGCAATGCAATGATGAATGAGAGATAAACACATAAACTGTCCTCAAAAGCCTGATGATCATATTTGATACTTGATTTGATATGTGATTTTTCTTAAATAAATAAATTAAAAAAAACTTACTGTCAGTTGCGTCAGTCCAGTAGAATTGCATCTTAATATTTCTAATATAAGTGGTAGCACTTTATTTTAATGTCCGATTATCACTAATTGCTTATTAGCATGCATATTTCTAGCATACTGGCTGTTCATTAAGCACATATTAATGAGTTAAGGTTAGATCCCTTAACCTGACCCAACACCTAAACTTGACAACTATAAAATTAGTAGTTTATTGAGGGAAAACTCTTAGTTAATTGTGAATACATGTTCCCTAATCTAAAGTGTTTCCATAAAAGTTTTTAATACGTTTACTTTATAAAAATCAGTAAAGACTTCACAGTAAAAAGGCACATGAACCATAAGCCGAATGCTGTTTTTATAATTATGCTAAATGCCTTCTTTACTGGCTAAAACTATCAATCAGACTACAGAAAGCATGTAGTACATTGTGTACAACCAAGTTTTGATCATGCTGACAATGCAGTAGGGTTAATATTAATTGCCAGTATCATAACAAATGATGCTTCTGCCAATATACACCATTAGCCCAGCTGTAGGCTGTTCATCTTAAATAGGAGTTTACAATATACAATCTGTGGTTAATTATCTGTTTTATAAGACGTATCAGACAATAAACCCACCTGATATCCTCCTACCTGCATGCCCAATTAGCCAGAGTAAATGCTTTACACGTATCCTGCTGGTAACCGGGCAGCACACAGCACTGATCAGTTTGTCCGTGGTTGCGCCGGTGTGTCCCGCGGGCTCAGCAATGACGGCTGGTGTTGTTCAGCCAGAGAACAACCTGGCACAGGTGTGTGTGGTCGAAAAGGCAGATGGGGGGAAAGGGCAGCACCTGCACCCACCGCTGGGATGCCGCTCTGCCCAGCTGTGCTCCTGCGGGCCACATACTGCACTTCAGAGCAGACACGCGCCCACACACAACAGCAGCGCCCCGGTGACATTCCAGCTGAGTCAGGCCTGTTTCTTTTGGTCCGCTGATCTGTGCTGTCGAATACAGCCGCGCCAGCACAGACTAAATTAGTGTTACTTGAGTGTAATAGGACACAGAAAACATATATGTAGAATAGCTGGCTCTCAAACGCATGACTGGCACAGGGTTTCTCTTTCTCTCTCTTCTCTATCTTTATCTGCTCCCAGTGGACGGGGAATCGCTGATGTGTGCTGCTTAGCTCTGCGCTTGCCACTGTCCGGTCTTGGTAAAAGCACAACAATTAGGTCTCTTTTCCTTTTTTTAGCCTCCCCAGAGACCCGTAAAGCTGTTTTTGTTGCACATCGTTGTTGTTCTCAGTAGGCAATGGAAAATTAGGCCTGGCATGAGAGGCATATAAGGGACATCTACTGCATCTAATTATACTATTCCACATTTAAATATGCTAAACAAAGATTTTCAGTAACACTTTAGATTTGGGAACACATTTATTTTTAACTTAGCGTTGTATCTCAGTAAACTTCTTAATTTGTTGCATATTGATGGTGAGTAAATAGTTATGTTTTGGTATGGGGTATGTTTAAGGGATCTAGAATAGGATTCTAATTCTAACCCTAACCATAGAGTAAGTACATGTAGTTAAGTACATGTTACTCAGTACTTAATGTTTAATTACACTGAAACAAGGACACCTTAAATTAAAGTGTAACCGATAAATGTAACTGCAATCTGTTACAGTTACTGAGGAAAAAAAGTGTAATTAAATAACAATTACATATGAAAATGTAAACAGTTACAAAGGGGGTTGCATGTGAATATTTTCACACACACCCACGTACAGATTTGATTGATTTCTTTCCAAAATTGCACTGACTGCTCTAAAATATGAGACGCCAATGTTTGTGGAGTTAAGAACGCAGAATAGGACATATGCTTGTTTGATATGGATTGTATTTCCTATTTGGGTTTGTGCATATGCTATTTTTTAAATTAACAGTTTTTTTTGTTTTTTGTTTTGTTTTTTTGCCATCGTTGGCATTGTTAGATGTCAGAAAAAAATAAAAATAGAAATTTAGAAAAGTAATCAAATGTAATCAGTTACATTAAACTAATTGAAATAGTTACAGTATTCAATAGGGTAACTTGTAATCTTTAACCTATTACATTTCCAAAGTAACCTTCTCAATACTGGTCATGCAGAATAAGGCATTAATATGTTCTTTATACGTGTTAATAAACAGCCAATATGCTAGCAATATGCATGCTGATAAGCAACTACACTCTTAAATATAAAGGTGCTTCACGATGCCATAGAAGAACCTTTTTGTCTAAATGGTTCCATAAAGAACCTTTAACATCTGAAGAACCTTTCTGTTTCACAAAAGCTTCTTTGTGGCGATAGAAGGTTCTTTAGATTATAAAGAAAGAGATGGTTATATAAAGAACCTTTGACTGAATGGTTCTTTGTGGAACCAAAAATGGTTCTTCTATGGCATCCCTTGAATAACCTTTTGAAGCACCTTTATTTTTAAGGGTGTAGTTAATAGTGAACAGTGTTCCCTAATCCAAAATGTAACCAGATCTTTTTTTTTTTTTAATAGAAACTTTCAGGTCTGCAGTGCAAATGATTTAGTCTGTTTAAATGTTTTGTCATATATTAATTTATGTTTTACTTTCATAGAAAATAATTTATAGCTGCAGACTTATTTCTGCAGAAATCTAAATATAACGATATATGAAATAAATCATTTTGTCTCTAAGTGGTATTATTTGACTTTTGCACATTACTTTAGTGAAAGAACATTTGAAGTGGGCAACGAGTTGATTAAAAGAAAAGAAGAGGGTATTATGGTATTGGTTGCATAATCTGTGTGTTTCTTATTATTTTCTCAGTTTAAATGTCATTATGTTGTGTTGTTGTAATTGAATGTTTTGTAATTAAACTGTTGTTCTAATTAGTTCTCATTTGCAAAGATAAAAAGGTATACCTCTCATTAGTTGACACACAGTTCTTTAGTTGCTTTTCACGAGTTCACATCTTTTGATGATGCAGAGTTTATACGCCCGCAATTATTTCCTGCCTGAACTATTCCTCAGATAATAGCAAATTTCCACCTATTGGTTGCAATTACTGTGCATTTATGCTAAAAGGGGAATGCTTTCTTATTAGTTTCTTTTGTCTTCTTGCAGACTTGCCGTTGGTGAATCTCTCTGTGGAGCCTCAACCGGTCCTGGAGGGAAACCTGGTGAAGTTTCATTGCTCGGCCAAAGCTAATCCACCAGTCACCCAATACAAGTAAGACACCTAACACAACCGAAAGAAAAATGCCCAGTGATCCAACACTAGAGGTCTTTTATAATGCTGCATCCTCTGAGGACGATTAGACAGAAACTAACTCTAATTCACGCTGTTCATCTGACTGGCACATCACCGTGTTGCAGAAACGCTCTGGCATTTAGTTGCAAATATTTTTAGAGCCGTCTCAAAGCTGAAATCCACTATCCTGGCTGGCATCGGTTTGCTATATCTAAGCCAAGACTAGGATTGGGGCGCCACATCGGGCATTCAAATCAAAGCAGGGATGTGTCTATCTGACACACTGATCCAATATCCAAGAATAATGTTTCCTGTCCTCTCCAAACAGATGAGAATGAGGTTGAAATGCAAGTTATTTATTTCCGTGAGATGTAGCCTCGGCCTTGCGGAGGGCCAATAGCGAGGCGATTTGTTAGAACATGCTTTTCGGTGTGGGTTTTAAAACTAGGTGAAAAATAAGAGGAGTAAAATCAATAGTGAAGGGAATTGCACAGCGGTGGATCTTGATGTACTGAGGAATGGAAAGGATCCGTGATACAGTTGTAGGTGGGCAAACTGAGTTGTTTATAGCTTTTGAAATGACAGATACCAAAATCAGGCGAGCCTGTGTTTGATTGTCCATCAGGCCTTAGCTGAATGAAGACACATTGGCTTTTTTTGTGCTTTTTTCCTTTTTCTCAGTTTTTATTTTACACCTGAGCATCAGCATCAGATATGAAGAGTGAGATGACTAGCTATAACTAGAAAGAATTTTAACAGTAAGAAATATTTATAGACTGTGTTGACTTCAAGATGTCATGTTGTCATTTCACCTACATGTTATTGTGTCTTAATGAATACGCAATAGGACATACT
Organism: Poropuntius huangchuchieni; assembly: GCA_004124795.1. Lineage (NCBI taxonomy): Eukaryota > Metazoa > Chordata > Actinopteri > Cypriniformes > Cyprinidae > Poropuntius > Poropuntius huangchuchieni. The sequence goes on from SCHK01443959.1 coordinate 67,397, forward strand.
GCTTCCAGAGTCTTTACTATAAATGACAGGACCAATAATATGCGCTTAAGCTGTACCTAATTTTATTTAGGTACACTTTATTGCTTTTTTCAAGTACTGAAAATGTTTTTCAGAACCTATTATGTCTAACTTTAGTGTTCAGTGTGATACTATTTCTAGTTATGCAGTTGTCCATGGACATTTTGTATTTTTTGAAACGTCTTTTTTTGTACCTTTATTCCTGTGAGGTATGTGGCATCGAATGTTGTTATGCAATATCTGCAGAAGTATATTCATCCTGACTTTAAAATAAAATAAATAAATATAAATTATATATATATATATATATATAT